>OMLM01012621.1:2119-26973 GCA_900302695.1 Helostoma temminkii
AGGGTAAGTGTGTGTGCGTATTGTGGAAGTGGTGGCAGTAATCGAGACATTGCTAATATCTGGCAGCCTCCTGCTGGGATGAAAGAGAAGTGATGTCTGTGGACTCTTTACTGCTGATCCTCCTTTTGTCCTTTATTGCTGCTTCCTTCACTCTTTGCACAGCTGTTGTTCTCCTCCCGTTCTCTCTCTCTCCCCTCTCTCCGTTACCTCTTTGTGAAACCTCCAGTCCTCTCCACTTTGAGGAATTACAAAATAAGACATCCCTGCAACTCACTCACCTCAATATTTAATCACAAAATAAATTCCCCCGACAGTGAGAGAGAGTGTTATTTAAATTCCACATAAAACAGGAGCATTACAGTTGCTCAAGTGCAAACAGCACAAGGAAAGAAATCATATATAGTGTGCTATTTATGTGTTCTGGTTTTATTTTTGTGTTTGCACCTCCAAGCTGAGCTGTTTGGACCATCAAGGGAGAAATGACACAGCTCAGGTTGTGGTTGTTCAGATCAGAGTGTTCTGTACACTTTCGTTATTTTATTATTTGTTTGTCTTGTTCTAAGACACTGTATTTGTAGACTGACAGCACAGCAAACATTATGCTTTTAAATTGGTTTGTGTGCATCATTAAGCAGAGTGACAGGGCTTTCTTAACTTCCAAAATATTAATTTATTTTAAAAACCGACATGCTCTGTCCCTGGGGACATATTTAATGTGCTTTTGGTTCCAGCATCACGTAAAGAATCTTTCTCCAAACATCCTGCACCGTGTCTGTCCAAAGCAACAGTTACAGTAGTTTAGGTAGAGTCAGCTTCATTAAGATAAGCAGACATATGGTTTGAGTTTTGAGAGCCAGTCAACTAATGAGTCAACTAATTTAACATAGCAAAAGTGCAAAAATTGTATTCACCCCAAATAGTACCAATGAAAGTTAGACTACTGTCGTACCTCATTGTGGATTTGTCCAATAAAAACAGACTCTGCACAATTTAAAAAGAACCTAATGTCAGAGTTTTCTTCTTCTGATTAGAAATACATTAATTTGATTCAGTCTTTCAGAGATTTTCATCAAGTCTGCAAAATGTAATAACAAAGACTATATGAATATGAAAATATTGTTCATGTTAATATGTCCCGCTGTGTCCAATCTAAACATACAATATTAATTTATATTGATGGAGCATACACGCCGCAAATGTTGAAACCTGCAGTGAGACAGACTAGAGCCAGCAACCATGTTATCTACTGTTAGATATACAGTTTGATTCTTTAGTTTGCTGGAAATGGATGAAGAAAAAATGAGGGTACGCTACAAAGTGAGACAACAGGTCTGGATGAAGAACCACTGTTACACTGTGAATGTGACTGGTTTGCAGTGTGTATGTTGCCTAAAATGTTATTTTACAATGTATGTTATTTTACAAGCGTGTGAGGCGTAATCTGTTGAAGGACTGGGCCCAGACGGCAGTGATGACTGTACTGTAAATTAACTGGAAGACACCTGGAGTGCTTCCTTAAGGATTGGATGACACAATTAAGAAAGACTGCTGCTTATAAAATAATGTGACATAATGTGTATGTGTACAAAAATAATGCATAGGCAAAAAGATGAAGTGGAAACACACTGATGACATGGACTACTTTGTATGTTTTGGGGGTTTTGTATTGGTTCTTTTTTCTTCTATATTTTCAAGGAACTCACTCTGTATTGTGGTTGACTGTTTAATCTGCTGGGGGGGAAATGATGCGTTTTTCTGATTTACAACTTCATATCTTTAATATACTTAAAGATAAAACCTGCATGTAATTAAAAAATGAAGGTCTGGATACTGTGTAGGTCAGTTCAGGTTGTTCAGGTTTCCAGGTAGACAGATCTGACTGAACATCTGTACTGCTGGAACAAGTTTCCTTCAGAAACATCATCCAGCACTAAACTGACTTAATTTATTAGAAATGATTAGTTACCAGTAAGTTTAAGGTATTTCTGCTCTTCAATCTGCTAAATCTTAGTTATGAAGGGCAATTATCTGTTCAAAGCTCCAGTTGCTGACAGGCAGTGGACCTGTGCTCTGCCTGTGCCTCTGAAACAAACGGCACTGTGCCTCTCTGCCTTTAGATAACTTTTACGGCACACCAAAACCTCCAGCGGAGCCGTCTCCCGCAGCTCCTCCTCTGAATGTGAGTGAAGCCCTGCTGCCCGGAGCCCGGCCCAGTGCCCAGGGCAAGAGGAAGAGGAACCAGTCAGTCAGCAACATGGAGCAGAGAGCCAGCCTGGAGCCGCCTGAGGAGGAGGAAGAGGAGAGCCCAGTTGTCAACGGCAATGGAGTAGCCATCACACCAGGTACCGTAGGAGAGAAACATTTCCTTTCCTGTTTTCAGCTTTGATGTTTTTATTCCACATTTTCATCAACTCCGGACTGAAATTACATCCAAACGCCATCTGTTCCACAAATAGCACGAACATTTTATAATTTCGTCTTTAGGTGAGAAGTAAATCTGGTGCGAAGGCCCTCGAAGGCCCCTGGGTAATTTATCACTGTCTCACTGGTATGATTGAGTAAAACCAGACAAATAAACCGATGGTTGTAGCAACTGCTACATTTTCTTTTTATTGTTCCTTAAGGAAAAATCAAGCAACAACAAGCTTCTGAATAACCTTATGTAACAGCTTAACATCTCCACTGTTATCACTGTCCAGAGTGTCATTCTGGCTTCAGTACCCATCTCTCCAGCTCTCCTGCCTTTTTCCTTGTTTATTTTAATATCCCAATTCTTCCCTTTCTCTTTGTCTCATCTACCATCCTCTTCCTCTGAACTCTAGCTTCTTCTGTGTCTCTGTGATCCTGTCCCCTCTGACCTCTTCTCCTTCTCCTTCACCCATCTCTCTTTGTAGATGGAGTTCTTGTAGTTTCACAGTAATAATCTTCTACATTGTGTCACTGCTATGTGCTTTTTTACTTATTCATTTTTCCATAACAGAAAAACTACAGTAATCCTTTATTTAATTTTTACAAATCACACTAAAGCCAGAAGTTGCTGTAGTTTGACCATATGAAAGACATCTAACTAACATCAAGATCCAGTCTTTACGTTAGTTTTGTTAGATCACAAGAAAAAGTATATTTTAAAGAATAAACACAAACTACTAATTTACTTGACTAGTCTGACTTTTTAGTCATGTTACTGTTTCTCCATTTATTAGAAGATAAAAGAAATATTATAGGATTATGCAGTACATTTTAGTTTCCCTTTGTATATACCTCATCTGCTGACTTGGATGCCACCAGCATTTCTCTTCGTTCGAAAAACTTTTCCTTGTATTTCTGACTCAGTCGTTGACCCCTAAAGTCTCTGTCTTTCCACATTTCCCCATTTCTGACATTCCCATGTTGTTGTCTCCTCACGCTCACTGTCCTCAGACCCCAGCTCTTCTATCTGTCCTCTCTCTCTCTCTCCTGGGGGTTCATATCTCTGCAGTGGCTTGGCTCTGACTCATCATGCATGGCGTGTGTTGTGTGCATCCAGGTCTGCATGTGTGTACATTGTGTGTGAGAATAACTCTGTGTGTGTGTGTGTGTGTGTGTGTGTGCGTGCTCCACAGAGTCCAGTGAACATGAGGACAAGAGCACTGATGCCTCTGGGGAGGTCGCTGTTGAATTGTCCAGCCAGGCCCCAGTTTCCACTGAGCCTGCTATTGAAGGAGAGGAGGCCCCAAAATCTCCCTCTAAATCCCCGACCAAAGTCCCAGATGCAGATGAGGAAGAGCTGGGTCCTCTGCCTGACAACTGGGAGATGGCCTACACTGAGAAGGGAGAAGTCTACTTTATAGAGTAAGAGAAATACATCCTATATGAGTATATTTTAATCATGTTCATCTATGTTTGTAGCTGTTAAAGTTATTAATATTACTGTTAATAATATTGTTATAGTAAGTAATACAATGACCAGTACCTGTCATCAGAGATGAAAACATGTAAAACCATATTTCAAAATGTTCATTGGTGGACCAGAACTTCTGTTTCTGTTGGACCTGTGTACCTGCACATTAGCCCAGTAACATCTGGACACCACAGGTTGCTAGACATGAAAGCACTTAAAGTCCAGACAAATAGTCCAAAGCATTGAGCTTTAACTGCGGCTGACTTGTCCTGGCTACTAGTAGTAATGTGAATGAGTATTTATTCTGTTTATCTGGGCAGCAAATATTTAAGACAAGTGATCCCAACTAATGCTGGTGCTGGCTAGCGCCATCATGCTACCATTAAATCCCATTAGTCACAACAGAGGAGCAGATAGACCTACTGACCAGCATCAAGTGTCAATGACAGCACTTCATTACTTCATAAGTGAGATCTGCATTGGCTGCAGTGAGGACAGCTGCAACTGTATACATTAGCTGAGCAGCAGGGTCCAAGAGTGAGGGACCCATTATCACCATTTCAAAGTTTAGCCGTTCATTCATCTCGTTTGCTTGTGTATGTTCAGTGGCCTCTACCTGGCAGCTCTCATGGGGTTTTCTTCTGGGGAGGAAGGGTGGAGGGGAGAAACTCTGTCTTTTGAATTTTTAATCCGGGCTGCAGTCTCTTTTTTAAGTGTCAGTGCTACATATTGTTCCTTTAAACGGGAGGTAAGTGTTTATTTATGACCTAATGAAAAAAAAGATTATGTAAAAAATAATAAAAATGCACCCACTCGTCTGAGTCTATAAACTTTATAGTGCTGTGTTGAATAATTCATGTAACATAATGCAATCAATCAGTATATAAACACACACACTCCTATGCATTTGCCCTTGTCCTCTCATCCTTGCTAATTAGTAACTGGGGGCTGGTTAGTGAATAAACGGTCATTTACTGTAGTTTTTCTATTTCACTTTGCCCCTGCACACACACACACACACACACACACACTGTTGTTTCTCTCAAACTCTGTCATTTGCACTCTGACCTGTGTATGGCCCTCTCTTTATTGTCTTCATCTGCACATTTATGCTTCTCCAGTCACAACACCAAAACTACATCATGGCTGGATCCTCGGCTTGCGAAGAAAGCAAAGCCACCAGAAGAATGCAGGGAAGATGGTGAGTCTGAACGACCTGTTTGCTCTTTTGTTTTATTGTTGATCTGAGTCGAGCTCATCTTTCAGAGTTTGTGGGAGTGTGTCGTGCCTGCGTTTCCTGCTGTTTGTGTACCTGTGTTGTCTGTTCTTGTCTCACTGTTCCAGCATGTTTTCGCACCTCGAGAAAAAGAGCACAAAAATACACCACTGTTTGGTGTTTGTCTGTCTGCTGCTGGTCTCAGTGTTTTGCACAGGTTGTGAGAGGGACTCACATGCAAAAACATTATGAAATATAGAATAAACAAATAATTACTTTTGTAGATTTGTTATTGGGAAATGATGTCTAGAAGATATTGTAATCATTTTATTCTATACATATTACTAGACAAATCTTCCAGTAATTAATACTAATTAAAGTAAGACATTAATGATGCTAATGATCAGCATAAATAAAACTAAACCTTGGCTAGACAAAAGCTGTCTATTCACTGAGAAATGACTATTAGTAGGTTAAAAGCTACATCTATGCTGCCACTTTTTCTTCTTATTCTGTTGAATAAGAAATGCTTATGCCAAAGTTACTTGTGGCATAACTGTGTGCTTCAGACCTCATTACTCCAGGGTGGAGCCATATGTGTTGTGTGTAAAGATGAGAGCGCCATTAGACAAGTGTCTAATTCTCAACAAATCCCCAAAGAGAGGAAGTCAGTTGTGAATTAGTCTATTTCTGTCATCTTATGCAAGCCCATTGTCCTACTAAGGATGCTAATCTTTAAAAAATGGGTCACAAATATATTTATTTTATAGTAATTATACATATTATGTGTATACTTATGTTATTTTTATGTATCGTGTATCAGTCATGAGCTACACAAACAGGGATCAAACCGTTGTTTGTTTTGATATTTTCTAGGATTTAAAGAAAATATGCCAACCTTGTATTGTAAGGTTTGTTGAAAAGCAGTTTAAAACCGGTAAAACTAAGCATGAATGCAGAAGAAAATCTAAATGGATTAAGTATGAAACTAAATACTCAAAACAAATATTTGATACAAAGAAGGTCCAGTGGTGTAAATAAGCAGGTTCCTGTGTAGATTCAGTGTGATCAGATATAGAAATGAGATGATCTTACATCTATGCCGCTGTCACAGCCTTCAGTCAGTGAATTAGGTTATGATGTGATTCATCTGAGCAAGATCTGAATCGATATTTTCTCTGCCTCTCCTCTGTTCGCCTTCTCTTCAATTTTCTCCCTCCTCCGTTCTCCCCTGTGCAGTCCTTCACCTCATGTCTCTCTCTCTCGCTCCTATTTCAATCTCTACTTTTTCTCACCCACCTTCATTCTCCGTCTCTCCTTCTCTTCCTCTGCCCAGTAAATGGCTGAATAGTGACAGGAATTCTAATAACACTGCTCTGCTCTGCGCAAACTGGTTCTCACCCTCTACACTCACACGTCACCGTTGTCGATTCACAATACTTTTTATGCAAACGTGTACTGTATTTCAGCTTCATTTTGGCAGAGCAAATTTAGTTTTCACGAGTGGCAGTGATGTTCACAAGCCAAGTTTCTGTCAACTGCAGTGCTGTGTGATCGCAGTAGTAGAGTCATTGATATCAGAAGAAATAAAGTCATGGCGTCCCCGCATGGTTTGACCCTCAAATTTGTATTATTATTTGTCAAATAAGTGTAAGAACCCAATGCATGTTAGCATCTCTGTGAGGTTTCACTATTTGACAGTGCTTATCTTGGGGATAAATCATGTTCACCATCTTAGTGTTGCTTGCTAACATTTGCACTAGAATGAAACACACACAGTATGGCTGAGGCTGTAATGAAAAAAGCAAAACCAAACTCCACCAAAAACAAAAAAGAAGGGCGTTGGTGTGTACACCAAAGAAAAAAAATCACACACTCAGATCAATGAGGTGTTTCTTCTTATTTTATTCAAATTGCATTTTTCACAACAGTGAGTGTCAATAAACTGATGAACCAAGTGGTTACCTGTAATCAGGTCTCCTTACATTGGCCTCTATGAAAACAAACCACACACAGTAAATTGTTTAATTTGTTTGTTTTATTTTAAATATATCCACTCACATATGCACATTTCATTCTAGCAAATATTAAAACAAAACACAAGTGCACAAAATGCAATTTCATATAATAATCAGCGATATAAAAGTATAAATGTTGTCTGATTTACAATAATTACCAGTGTAGGAGAATAAAGACAGTCTGATGTTCAACCCAATAAGTATAATCAGTCATCATCATAAGTATGACTCATTAAAAACCTCTTTACCTGTGTTTTAAAAACAGATTTACTCGCTGATCCTCTAATAAATGGTGGTGATTCATTGCACTAAATGGCTGCTCTTACAGAACAGTTTACTTGTTCCTTAAAAAAGGTGTGCTTTGGCTGTTTTACAATTAATACCAAATTACACAAAAATTAATATGAACAAAATAAATGCTTCAAATGGCTTCAAAATTACTAAATACTGCATGTAATGTATATCATGTAATAAACGTCTGTGGTACACTACAATGAAAGAGGTAAACTGGCATTGTAAAGGTTTCATGTTCTTGTTGTCTCCACCTCTGTGTGATTGTCTCACTTTTTCTATACACTAAAATGGCAAGCAACAGGAGAACAAAAGGAGATTTATGCTAACAGATTCTTGTTCTCAGTAGGTGAGATGTTTCCTACATAGATTTTGGGGCATCTGCACCATAAGATGACATGTTGTGTAGCAGGTTGTGACTTGATATAAAAATCTTGAACTGAAAATGATTTGGTCTGTGTATGATATTGTCACAGGCACTACAATTTTGTCGAGGAAACGGCCTTTCATAAATTTTTCAACCTCCAAAAACGCATTTTAGATGGAGGTGGATTTGTAAAAACTTGATTTAAAGAGGCGCCGAACTGTAAAATAGACTCGTATTAGTTTAACACCTTTGAGGCTGATGCACTGTAATGTAAGTGAGCAAATAAAGGCGATTCGGAAGATCTAAAACACTTTCACCGTGTTTTAGATTTAATCTTAAATTTAAAAAATTGTCAATTTAACAGTCCATAACGAAAGTATGTTCGCTGAATTATTAAATATATTTATGGTTGTACTTTTGGTCCTGGATGATACATGACATCCAAAAAACAAGTTTAGATGCCAGGAATGGTTCTTTATATGTAAAAACAGCTGAGCAGCCTTGTGGATGACAGAAAGATTCACAGTTCAGAAGTTGAATCCAGCGTTTTGCTCCTCTCTCATCCCAGTTGATGATCACCTTGTGCTATAGTTCCCGTTTCCTGACATTTACACGTCTGCACGCTCGCTACAAACTATGACAGTTTAAAGACATTTTTCCAGTTCTTGCTCATATTCATTGACATGTAACTGTTGAATGATGAAATATACATGGAAGTAAGAATGTCAGGTCCTTACAGGAGAATGAATAAAACAAAAATGTGGGTCGGCAACAACAGGAAGAGGTGGTGCTGTTTTTAACTGCCCATTTGCCTGAAGGATTTCCCAGAGTCTCAGAGCCTCAGGCAGGAAGCAGACAAACATTCAGACATACTTTCATTAGTGTTGTGTTTGCACCTTCCCTATTGTTATTCCCTTTCACTTGTCTCTGTCTCATATCATGTCTGTTCCTTTAGCTCTACATCATATTCCTACTCAGTTCCTATTCACTATTCTCTTTCCCCTCGCTCAGCCTCTCAGGCTTCTTTTGCTCCCTTGCTGCGTTTTGGGTGAATCTTAGGAGACACGTTTGTGTGGATGTGTTTGCGCAAATGTGCAACTTTTGTGTGCATTGCGTTGTATCTATATGCTGATGCCAACTCCCAGAGTTCAAAGGCTTGTCACCACGGATCTCGCTCACTTGTATTCTTTTTGTCACACTACTCTTTTGTTATGCAACATAAGCTCATATCTCCTCAGAGGAGGCGAGAACACAGCGGGACAAGCTTCAGATCACGGCAAGCGTTGGTTTCAATTCTGCCTTTGATACACACCCATACCCAACTCACCTTTCAAAGTAATCTCAATGCTGTTGACAAAAATAATGCTGCTCATTCTCATTTAAAGACAAGAATCCTCGCTGAGGCCAATGTCACAATTTCAAAACCCTGACTGCAACCAAGACAGAAATGCTGCGGAAAATGAGTCGAGACAGAGATGGTGAAAATAAAAGAAACATGAGAAATAATGGCACTGGAGGAAGTGGTGATGATGATGTCTTGCTAGAGTTGCTACTTGAAATAAGCAGAAAACATAAATGGAGTTGAAGTGGCGTATGCATATAAGGAGAGTGGAAGCACTGCCAGACAGTGATGGAGACATGCTAATGTGTTACCTCTAAGATACTTCACTGTTATTACCTTGTCATTGCCTCGTGCTGTCTGGCCCAAAACAATTTCTCTGTTTTTCTCTCCATTTTACTCACATTTTCTTGTCCTTGTTCTCTTTCTTTCTTTTTGTGCCTTTTTGTTTCTGGCTTGATAACCTTCCATCCAGTTGCTATACCTGCTCATACTTTTGGGATTGTTTCTCGGCAGCAGTCAATCTCAGCGATAAGTGGGTATATCCTGGACAAGACACCACATGGTTGCCACACAGATTCACATTCAGCCTCAGGCTAAGAGCGACCAGTTAACTTAACTTGCATGTCTGTTTGCTGTGGGAAGGAACCTAAACTCTCAGGTTCAAACAGTCTGCTGAGACAACCCTGTTCACCCCTGTGTCACCTGTATCTGGCTGATAGTTCTTCTTTGTTTCCTGTCTTTGTTCCCTCTATCTAGAATCAAAGCTGGTACACTATATCTTAATGTAGTAGTGTAGTACACAAAAACACCACATTCAGAACAGAGCATCCTCCACATCCTGTAATTAGATCTGCAGTGATTAATTGCTTGACCTCGGCAGAAAGTTAATCTGAAATTCTGATCAGCCCAAACGGTGCTAAAGAGCAACTCTGAGCACTGTAAACATTATGTCTGCTCAACATGTTAGCATTGTTATTGTTATTGTTATTATGGTAGCATATAGTGTAAAGAGTCACAAAATGGTCTCTCAGTCTCTGTTCTTCTTGTTTAAGCTCAAATGCCAAAACTTCTTCTTTGATATTAAACTAAATATGTTTGAGGTTTTCTCTGTTATAATAGACAGTTTTTTTACTGATATCTGACATTTCACATAATTTGATAAGGATATATAGTCACTACTCACATTCTTTCATGTTTTTTTAATCAGTAATTTACAAAATAATTCAAACTCTTTGCTGTGGATAGTGGCTGTAACAAGTGAAGTGATCTGAATAGTTACTAAAAAACATGTAAATGTGGCTTATTTTTAGTTACTGAAATTAGACTAGAAATTAGTTTTTCAGTTTGAGCTCATGATTAGTATTTTCTTTCTGGGAGTCAGATGACTTCATTGTGTCTGATCCTGGCTGTGTGCTGGTCAGAGGGATTTTGTGCAAAAGATGAGTCATCTAATGCAGAGGAATCACAATTAGACTTTAGGTCGAGAGACAAATACAGATGCACAGAAACAAGCAACCCCCTGCGTGCTCTTGCTATACACAGACACATGATGATGTGTTGGCTTTCGCTCATTTAAACATTCAAATACAGTTCAGCCATCTAATACAAACACACACTGCAAATATATACTCATATGCATGCATAAAAACACACATGCAAACGCTCGCTCCCTCTCTGTGTATTTCAGCGGCAGGAAATGGTGACAAGACAGAGCCCTCAGCTCAGGCGAGGAAAAAAAGACTTCCACTGATGGTTTCCATGGAAACTGTCTCCCTTTCACTTCAGGGGAGGGCAAGCGACTAGTGGAAGAGTTAGGCTGACATTTAAGGTGGAGCGTGGACAGGGTGGAGCGGAATTTAAGGTGGTTTGAAGTCTGAGTCTATGGGACTTTTCTGCCTCGGGGATGAGAAGGGTCGATCAGGGTAACGGCAGTGTAGGTGAGGTTGTTGAGGAAACAGTAAAGCTGAGCAAAGATAATTGCAGCGTGCCCCCCTTTCACCTTGGGCTGCACAGTCAGCATGGACAGAAACGACGACACACACACACACACACACAGAGATTATTGATATCAAGATCACAAATCTGATCATAATTACATTACAGCACGGGAGGATGATGCCACATATCATTGTCACACAGACCAAATAATTGTGAAAAATTGTAGATCTGGGGATTTATGTGTGTCAGTGAGCGACTATGAATCCCAAATGACTTGATAGAGGTACCTGCATTTTTTAAAAACAATAGTACTTCTGTCCTTTTCTTGGTAGAATATTGCTAATGCTTCTGCTTTATGGGTTTTAATTTATATGAAATATTATTTAAAATGTACTATTATCTAAACACAGCTGCTAAATGTGATTTAAAAGACTGAACCAGCGCCTGCATTTGGTGCACTTGGTACTTGATTATCAATACTAAAAGTTAAGACTGAAGGATATGGGTGAATAATCAAATTGTGAATGTTTTATTGTAGAACTGTTGCAAAAAGAAAGGTCACAGAAAATCACAGTTTTGTATGTGACCTTTTTTAAAGACCCTTTTTTTCTACGTTATTCACTGTGCTCTCTGCTCACTCTCTACAGCTCCAGTATTGCAGTCTAGCTGAAGTATATGTGTGAGGACATGCTGTCTCGCTTGTTCAGTATTGTAGATCCAGCCTTCTTCACTGTGTTGAGGGGCATCATGTCTTGCCCTGTCCTCGAGTAATTTCTCGGTGGCATTTCAATTTGCGTTGGTATGTAGTGACAGTCAAGTACATCCGTCCTGCTTGGCAACTTGTTCCTTCAACATTCTTCATCCATTTTCACACATTTCCTGTGCAGGTGTTTACACCTATGTGATTGTTTAGAATTAAAAATGTTTTTTAAAAAATGCATCTGAAATTGCACATTTGCAATTTGAAATTTGCATGCTGTTCAATCGCAGTAATGATTTACAGACATTTCCTTTTTTTAGTACAGACGTCTCCAGTGTTTGTGGCCTTGCCTCAACATGACAAGTTATTCACCTGTGTAAGATGATGCGTTGTGGAGCAGAATCATCACAGCTAAACTCTCTGCCCCACCACGACAGAGCTTTTTGTGCTTATCAAACACACTCACACACTGTTCCCACTTCATCACACTTTTTTTATTTCTCCTGCTCCGTGTGTTTTTGTCTTGTGTTTTCGTAATAAACTCAGGGTCAAAACAAATCCCTTGTGACTCATCGTTAGTGTATTTTTTAAGGCTGTGCGACACTTCTATTTTATTGCTTTTTTTCTTTGTTCGCTGAAAGATTTTGGGCCGATGTGGCTGTGTTTTTGGATTTCATTGAATGTTATAGGGCTGGGTCAACCCTTATGTCATATTTCTTAGTGAAGGTTGAGCAGCAACACATAACATCCTGAATTAAACTTACAATATTGGAAATGAAAGAATATGGAGTATTGAAATTTCATAAGCTTTGCCCCAATCACAGCGAAAAGATAAATCAACAAAGGGATGAATGAAGTATGGAGGGTACAGAGACGGAGACAGTTAACACAACAGCCATGGAATCCGTCCAAGGCGAAAATGAGTGGGTGGGTGAAAGAGAAAAGAGACAAACATCAAATAGTATGGTGAAGGTATTTGGCCTTCAAGGATCTGTAAACACGACAAAGCAAAGAACAAAGAGAGGAATGAAATGAGAAGGAATAGAAGAAAGAGGACAGGATGTGATGTGTCAGACAGTTTAAATGTTCTCTTCCTCCTGCGCTGCTTTGTATCGATGTGTCTGTTGTGATTCGTGTCTCCATGAGGAAGCCGCCGCTGCAGATCGAAATGTTGTCTGTCTATTAAGGGAGCACTTTGGGAGCGTCTAGCTGTGAGCCCAGAGATTCATGTTGTCTCCCCTCAGTGGTTCAATTTAGTGTCTGCATTCCTTTTCCTTACAGCATAAACTGACTTTTTTTTTCTCTCCTCTGATTTCTCCTTCCTCTCAGAGCTGCCCTATGGCTGGGAGAAGATAGATGACCCTATCTACGGCAGCTACTACGTAGAGTAAGTGTCCCTGTTGACTTGGTTCACTCAGCTACTCTGTAGTAAAACAGGAAATGTATTGCCACGGTTTACAACGCCTCGTTCTGAATTATAAATGACTAAAGTCTCATTTCTTTTTTATGTCTTAATGTTCATTTGACCAAACTTTAGCGGTGAAATGCTGGTCTTCTTGGATATGTTAGTTTCTAGGTGCTGTTTTACTTGGAAGCATGTTCATTATTTTTTTCAGCATTTGGCTGCCGCTATGAATTACTTTTTATGAATATCCACTAGAACACATATTAAATACTAGAACAATATTTGTTGGTATTTTAAGTTTATTTTGGTTTATTACCTCCTGAAATATGTTTGTCCTAAGCCTATCCTGTTTGTAAGTAGTTTTTTATTGCTCTCAGTGACTGTTGAATTTCAGTGGTTTTAGGAAGACTAACAAGCTTTTCCTCCATGTGATTCAGTGTCAATAGAAAAAAGGCCCTGAATGTGTGTTTTTAGTTCTTTAAGCTAATTAAGTCTCGGCTCTGGTGCCTATGTTTGAATATAATGAGGTCACTGCACTGCGTGTACGCAGTGTAGTGATGCAAGTGTACTTTGTCCTACTCGGACAGGTATAACTAACCTCATGTATTCCTTTACTGCATTTTATTCAAAATACTTTTATACTGTGTTAAAATATACAAGTCTCAACAGCATTGTGGTATACTGTGTAATTTGCCCTAAGATAAGGTTATGAAGTTTTCACTTTCCTTTATTTGTAATGGTGCACTGTATTTTCAGTCACATCAACCGAAGGACTCAATTTGAGAACCCAGTCCTGGAAGCCAAGAGGCGTCTGGAGCAGCAGCGGCAGATGCAGAGCCAAGGACTCTCTGCTCTGCCACTGCCCACTATATACAGAGGTACAGATGAATATTGCGGTATATGCTGCACTTGAATGAAAACCTGCTGACATACTCATTTACAAAAATATAAAAATGCCGGGGCTGCAGAAAGGACACGCACGGTACACAGCCTTGATCTTCAGTGCATCACGTCCCCTGAAAGCTCATTTGCTGATAGATTTTTCACTTAATACACTATCTCATTTAGTTGAACAATTTTCCATAGTTTACCTCATAAAGTCATAAAAGTGGACAGTTTCGTGAGTATTTGATGGGGCACATGCACAATGTCACAACGTACAGGGTCAAATGGAAATCACTGGGAGTGCAGGGGACAGAGAACATATTCACCCTGAGGCCCCTAGTGGTCTAATCCAGGCACATGTGAGGATGTACTAGACCAGTACATAATGTTCTGCTCATGTGAATAAAAACTGCTCTCAATGAGCCAACATATCAGGAATTAGGACAAAACTACATGTCCATTCAGCCCTCAAATGATATGACAATCTGAATGTAATTTTCTAAATATAGACACAGAAAATCTCATACTCCAGAACCTTCTCTCTCTGCAGAGAAGCCGCTGTTTACGAGGGACCCAACTCAGCTGAAGGGCACGTTCCTGTCCACCGCCCTGCAGAAGAGCAACATGGGATTTGGCTTCACGATCATAGGAGGCGACGAGCCTGACGAATTTCTGCAAGTGAAGAGTGTAATACCAGAGGGACCAGCTGCTCAGGATGGCAAGATGGACACAGGTAAACATATTTACCAATGCAGAGTTTTGACATCTGTATGAGAAATAAATTGAGGTTTAAACACACTACAATCTGTCACTGCTCCCACTGCTGATACTGTAATACTGTGTTTACAGAAATGCAGAGAAGCACAGTCTCATTATCCTGACATGTCAATATTAGGGACCGTAATTTCATTCCAGTAGCTTAAGTGTGAACACTTACTACTTTGCAGAATTTGAATTAAATCAAGCAGATTGTTACCTTGTGAAAAATTTCTGACAGAATTTCTTCTGCAAAAGGTGAAATGTCAGGGTGACTCAGTAGAGGCTTTTATGAGTTTTAGTTGGCCGAGGTCATCCACAAAATTACATCCACACTTTGTCTTCGTATCTTTGATATATTGGGCCTATTGTAAGAACATTTTTGTAATCTTTTCCTACTGTCTCTGTGAGTTTTGGTCATATGAGTCTCAGATTTGTCAAACTCTCTTGACTCTTTATCATGTAAGGCTCCTGTTCTGCTTTGTTTGTGGTAGTTCTATTACAGGAGTAAAAACTCTCCGCGATGATGAGATAATAGCAATAAGTTTGTTATATAGTGTAGCCTCTACCTTTCAAGTAAATAAGTCATACTGGTAACATATTTAAACTCCAAAATCACTTGTTTTAAAGTCAAATGAGAGTTGTCCCTCTGTGGAGAAAGGTAATGCGTGTTCTCTACAACACCTCTGCACCACTCTGAAATTTAGTTTGTACCTGAGAGAAAATTCATCAATCAAGTAACCAATTTAGCACAAATCTAAAATGGTGAATGTCGTACAGTTTCATGCCATCTAATGACTGGTTCTTGGATGAGGTCCATTGTGCTTAGCGATTTTGTAATTGAATTCAATTTAAAAGTCAGTGTTCTCCTTCACTATTTTCCCAAAATAAATGATTGTCTTAATATTTAATCACACTTCTAATTTATGCCATAGTGGTAGGTTGGAGCATCATTATTTCATTAAGGCTTAACATTAAATGAGCTATTAAATGGATTAGGGTTAATTAATATTCATATCTATTGATTGCATGATCAACGTCACAGTCATACAGTAGCTCACAATTTTCTGTGCAGCCACAGTTTAATTAAATGTGGAATTTGCTCTAGTGACTGTTAAATGTATCTGTGAACCACTGCTTCATATGTTGTAATGGACATATGGATTCTACAGAGCAAGGCACCACACTTTATTCTTCTTCTTTTTGTTTAACAAACACAACTCAGTATATGTTTGACAAAAACAAATGTCACCATTGTGAACAAAACTGCAGTGATACTCCAACCAGCACGTCTTAGAAGTTGAGGAAAAAACTTTGTGGCAGATGTTCAGCATCCCCAGAAATAATATCATCTTAAAAGGGGACACTTCGGCCCTCGGTGGCATATTTGGGGTGTCCTATATTTGTGTCTGTATCACTGTGTCCCATACAGGGACCTGAGTTTCCTCTTAGCGCACTGTTTCTCCTCTGTCAGTGTGCTATAACATTCTACTTTAAGTGGGAAAGAGAGGAACTGATTCGACACCTACATATAGAAGATTGATTTCTTCTTCTGCAGCAGCACTGTGGGTGTACAGTAACTGTACTAAAAACAGTGGTCACAGTCATATAAAGGTACAACCGTTTGCTATGGGATTTGATTTAGAAAACCAAAGATCTGTAGCATCCAAGGCAAAACCCAAATATAATTAGTTGGAAAAGTATTTCGTTTTTAAACTAATCTTCCTCACACAGAACAAGAAAAGTGTGGAGACAGCATCAACTGCACTAAGGCCTTGTTTAATTTTAGTTAATCTTGCTCTTCATAAGACCATTCGTTTATTTGGATTTATTTTTTAATTCAAACTGATAGTTTAGTCAAATACATGTTGCTATTATAAGTGTGCTACCCACCTAGATGTATTTATTGCAGCTCATTTCTTCCTGCATAAGCCCATAAAAGTCGTAGTGGGCTGTAGTTGGATGCTCAGAGAAAGAGCTACAGCGTGAGGCTTTATGTGTGCTCTGCTCTGAACCCATGCCTGGCACGGTTGGTGCCTAAACTGTTCATTTAGAGCAGAGTTTAGAGCTGGGAATCCTCCTCTGTCCTCCCTGCTCCTCCCACTGCCTATCAGTTACTCTTTTATCTGGAATCCATCTCTTTCTATTTTGCCCCCATCTCTTGCTTTGTCTCCCTGGCTTAGCATTTATCACGCGTTCTTATCTAGCCATGTCATCTGACACTTTTCCTCTGCTTTCAGCCTCTGTGTATTTTCACCCCCCTTTGTCTTTCTACCTCTAGTTTTTCCTCTTTTCATCCCTCTGTCCTGGTCTGTCAGCTTTTTCCTCCCTCTCTCTTCTGATTTTTCTCTCTCCAACTTGCTCGTCTCTGCTCTGTGACATTGCCAGAGCTGCTAACGCACACATGCACACAGGCACACCCTGGCTGAGATTAGCTGGCCTATTTGAGCTGTGCACCATTGCTCTTAGGGATTGCGTGTGATTGTGCATGTGACATGTTTGGTGTGTGTTTATGTGTGTGCATGTGCTCCTGATGGTGTGTGTGCATCTGCATGTGTGACAGAGAGTGCCTCCAGAGGTGTGAAATAGAGGATTTGAGGCAGCTGCATTTGTCATAGGGCTTTGACTTTAAAGCTGAAATCCATAACTTTCTACACATTCAAAGTACAGCAGAGATGACAGAGTATCTAGCGTCGCATTTGTGAAGTTGTTTCACCCCGTTGTTACTGATATGCATGAAAACGTCATCAGCCAACCAGGTAAAGTGAACATGAATATAAAACATTAAAATGCACTGTGCATGACCCAGGAATCATCACTCTTACTACTCGTCCCTGTTACTGTGTGCATTCATTAAAACGTTTGAGATTTTCATAATTCTACGGTAGGAACTCTGTGGATGCCAGTGTGCACCAGATGGTTGTCATATTCCCAAAGAAGCATCAAGACACTGACCCTGTCTCTCTCTCTCATATCTCATATCTCATATCTCTGTCTCACACATATATTTGCCTGCAGTAACTGAATTGATATTATATCTCTGTGTGACGTTTTTTGTGACAGTGTGCTTCTTCTGTTGTGCTGCATCATGTCCAGATTCCACTGAGATTTGATATTTATGGCCACAGATTCTGACAAGCATTTTTGCAGCACAGTATGTTTACAAATGAACTCTGTAACACGTATGACTGAACCTGTTGTGTTCTTGCTGTCCTCTTCATCTTCAGGTGACGTCATTGTCTACATTAACGACATCTGTGTGCTCGGCACAACACACGCAGACGTTGTCAAGTTGTTTCAGTCGGTACCAATTGGTCAGAGCGTGACCCTCGTGCTTTGTCGAGGCTATCCTCTGCCTTTTGACCCTGAGGACCCCAGTGGCGCAGCAAGCACCTCCCTGACACCCATTGGCCTGGAGCACCGCCCCCTAGTGGTAAATGGTCGCAGCAGCTACGACCCTTACCTGGAGTACCTGTCTCTGAGCTCCCAGCTGCCTCCTCAGGCTCTTGCCCAGCCCGGAGCACCTCACCCTGGGGACACACATCTGGACGGCTCGTCCCTGCCACCCACCACACCTGGCTCAGCATCAGCACTCACACCCCACGACGATAACGTGTCCAT
The DNA here is from genome assembly GCA_900302695.1 of Helostoma temminkii. Classification (NCBI taxonomy): domain Eukaryota; kingdom Metazoa; phylum Chordata; class Actinopteri; order Anabantiformes; family Helostomatidae; genus Helostoma; species Helostoma temminkii. The sequence continues at coordinate 20,539 of OMLM01012621.1, forward strand.
GGCCTCCTCAGGGACTGCAGGGGTTACTGGAGGAACAGCACAAGCGGCAGAGCTGCTGACAGTTACTATGGTGAAAGGAACGGAGGGATTCGGGTTCACCATTGCAGACAGTCCCACTGGTCAGCGAGTTAAGCAGGTGATGTGTAGTTGGTCGCCTGAACATCTCTCATCTCTCATTCGTCTAATAAACCATGAAATAAAAGGCGTCAGAACTGTTTGATATTTTAATTGTATTTTACTGTGTGTTTCAGAAATTGAATATGTTAAAGTGCAAAATCACAGTAGTCAGCAAAACTCTGAGCTGAGCTACAAATTAAACTTGAGACAGCAGGTCGAGGTAAATTTGATTCAGTCTGTGCAACTAACTAGAAAAAGATTTAAATAATAAGAACAATGTGAGCTCAGCCTGTGAAGAATGTGCTATTTTATAACATGACCGTGTTCTAATTAAATGTTTAAAAGAGCTGTAGAGTAAGGAAACCCCTTCCTGTCTATCTGAGCCGACCACAAAATATAGAAATCACAAATGGCAATGTGACAATTTTGAGGATAAAGATGAAAATGACACAGAAATAATATTTTCCACTATAATCCATCTTTAAGTATGGTTCAGGCACAGTAGGTGTTTCTGGTAAAGGTTGCAAATTCAAATAGCCGCAGGTCAGAGTAACTGAGTGGATGTGTTGTGGTGCAGGTGCTGGACCCGGGCTCACAGGGAGCATCTGGACTGATAGAGGGAGACCTGATCCTGGAGGTGAACCAGCAGCCGGTGGCTGCAGCTGGACATGGACGAGTGGTGGAGATGCTCAAAGAATGTCCTGTGGGAGCTGAGGCAACACTCCTCATACAGAGAAGTGGAACAGGTGAAGGACAAACTTTCAGTTCACTTTTTCCAGTTTTCCTTTCGTCTGTGTATATGATTGTTTATCCTTTTGTATGTCTGTAATACATATGTCTTTCTGTTGCTAATTTCTTAAAGGAAACTTCCACAGAAAACCTAGTAAAGCTAGTGTCCAATGAACCACGTTTGTAGTACAGAATGAAAGTCAATTTTGATAGGTACATTATTGTTGTTTGATAGGTATTATTATTTGTTATTGTTGGCATAAAGGTAATTTACTGCTAATTTTCAGCTGCTGGTTGTTTGTGATCTTTTTGTGTCATCAGCTGGGGGAAAAATAATTACAGTACAAATAGTATCAAATCACAAGTGGCATTTTGACACTTCTAAAAGTTAATTTCAGCAAAACTAATGAAAGGCTCAATGCAATCAACTGCCCGGCTAAATATAAGATGGCTTCTGATTGAAATGCACAAATATAATGTTGCTGCGCATCTTCAACCCCAGCTGCAGTTTTGCAAGAGAGAAGTCAAGTAGAGTTGACAGTGAGAGCTGAGAGAGTAGAGGAGATTTTGATTATGATAATTTTGAGACCTGTTCTATTTTTGAACACATTCAAACATTTTACTGAAGTCTCAAGACAAGATTTTATATTTGGAATATTAAATAGTTTGGAGGCTGGAAGAATAATTGTGCAAATTGTTATTTCTTGAAAAAGTAAGTAAAGTAATAATTCAGGATTATCTCACAGACCAATGATTTTTATGTGTTAGTTATGAAAAAAATAACTTTTAATGTCCCCCTTCTGAGAAATTAGATAATACCAGGAGCAAACGTGACCAGTACACATTTATAGAAAATAGAAAACATAGAAATTAAGTGAGCAATCATGTTTTTTTTATGTTTTATGTGTTTGACTCATGCAGAGTATTCACAAAATTATTACAGATCCAAAAAGAGTGTAAGCAGATGTCAAACTGCGCTGTGTGTCACACCATGTGTCCTCAGTGTTGAATTCGATTCATCAATGTTTTCCACTGAAGCAGACTGGAGCGATATGGAGGGTTTAACACATGGGAAGTGTTTAAGGATACAGCAGCTCAAAAGCTGGTAAAATGCAACATGCAGTGGAGAGCTGGGATGAGAGGTAGCATTAATATCACTGTTGGGTGTAGATCTGTGAGTAGAGATGAGAGGAAGTAGTTTCATTCCCACTGGAGTCACTCATCTTCGGAATAAATGCAGTTATTTTACTCTAATGTGCTTTGGACAGATATGACTGTGGAGAGTGTAATCTTCTGGCAAACAAGCTGAACTGGTTGGCATGATGCTGTTTGGCTGCTTGTACTGACTATACTCCAAACACTTAGAAATACTCATGCTTTGATTGTACAAACTGCATATTTAGTCTTGTCTGTATATAAATGGTCCATTTTGATGTGACGCTATCGACAAACAAAGACAAAATATGAAAAGCAAGGTTCAAAGTGAACAAATCCTCTTTCTATAATGTCACAGTTTTTTAATTGTTTACTATATTTTAATGTATTGATCAGATCTCATTTGTTGTGTGTGATGGACAGCCACAATCTAGTCTGCGTCTGTCTTTGTCTGGAAAACTCTTTGTAACAGTGGCAGGATTCCTGCTACGCCCACTGGAATTTTTTATTGTATTTTCAGACTGAGAATTCAGGGATCATATTGCTCCACCGTACCTGACACATGTACTGCACTCCATAACATATTTAATTTTCTCAGAATTTAACCATTCCTCTTAAAGTGAACATGGATGAGGTGGAGGTTTCAAGTGCAGAGTTCCTGTAACGTTACCAGAACAACATGAAGTGTGGCCTTTTTCTCTCTTCTCCTATTTCCGGCCACCTGTGAGGAAATTAAATAGCATACTGAAAAGCTTTTTGTAATTGTCTAAAAGGTGTTCCTGTGTTGTCATGGGGTCAAATTAAACCTAATTACCTGGGTCTGTCTATGCCCCTGAGCTGAACACACTGATTTACTGTACAGGACCAATCTAGAGGCTGGATGAAGGTCAAACACACCTCTCCTTTGGCCATTTTGAGACTAAATTCTTAAGTTCACTCTGGGATTTTGATGTGTAGCTTTGCAGTTTTCACACTTACTTTGTCGTTACGTCTGTATTTATCTGAAGAGAATTTCTAAAATGAAGAGTTGGTTTGTATTGTTTCTGATAACAGAACAATAAAGATGAATTACAGGTTACTCTCATTTGCATTGTTGGTTTTCATAGGCTGTATTTAATTATGGATGAAGGCAATCAGTCTCTAATGCATCTCAGGTTTAATTAATTGTAGTCTGACAGGAATTATTATTGCAGACCTGAAAAGCAATCAAAGACATTAGCTCCTAGTGATCCTGATACATCACACTAGCCGATATAAGTGGGGGTGGGTGGGTTGCTGATTTTGCACCAGTTGTCTCAAGTGTGCGGTACATTATTGACCATTATTGGAGATGTCTTGACTAATTGTTTGCCTGATCTAAGAGAATTGATTGTACAGTTCTGTATGTTGTCACTTGATTACAGTAAAGGTAATAAATTCTACTGTGTTGAGCACAAATGACTCAAGCAGGGAAAAAACTGTCTGTGAGACTTCACATCAGCATGCATGTGTATGTGAGCAGCTGAGATCAAATGTTGCTGAGCAGCCCTACATCCATGCAGAGCCAGCATCTGCCACCTGGTGGTTAGTCTGTGCAACGACTCTCAGTCACGTTTCACTGTCAGAAACGCCATTTGAATATATGAAGTATACTGAAATTCAGGTCACAAATGAAGTTACCCTGCACACTTTAATGCATCATCATATGTACATACACAGATCTCAAAGTCAAATACACACACACACACACACACACACACACACACACACCCTGCAATCGATATTCATCTAAGCTGAGCTAAATGTTTTAATTTTCCTCCCTTCCCCCATAGATGCCATCTCCTCCCTCAACCTCACCTGTTTTTTCATACAGCTCAAGACATGAATTATTGGCCTGACACAGCAGGAACCTTTGTGACTCTTTGGTGTCTCTGTTTCTGTAGGGTGAAAAATAGGAAAATGCCCTTTAAAATTAATCATCTGTGCAAAATGTCAAAAACATTTAATCATTTTTGTGTTTGCAGATGTAGGATTTGTTTGCAGAGCAGCAGTGGAATTCAGTTTGCACACATGAATTTAGGATATGTGACTGAGTGCGTCGGTGCTTTGTGTAGTACAGACAGCGTGTTAGACTTCCGCTGCATGTGTGTCTGTGTGTGTGTGTCTGTGTCTGATTGCTCCGCTGTAGCGTGGGCAGTCTGCCAGAGTTCCACTAAGCTCTGGTCGTGTTCACAGCTCTGTCCCCTGACATCCCAGTTTGAAGTCTAGCCAACCACAGGCTAGAGACATTTTGTGGCACCAATGAGGAAGCAGATCATGGCTGTAAAGAAAAGGGTGTCGGGCTGCACAAGCCAATCAGGCTGATCTGAAGGCCATCCAGGACTCAGCAGGCTAGTCTGTGAAGCAGGTCTGCCAGACTGCTTGACCACTGACTCATGAGAGAAGCCACATGAAGGCTCTCCACTAATCATTTGTAATTCATCAGCATGCATATGAGTGCAGCACACATCCTGCACATATGCCCATGAATTGTATTAGCATTTAAATTAAGCTTACAGCTACGAGTGTCTACGAGGGTGATGCTCCTCTTTAATGTGACTGGATAATTCCCTCATAGCTATCATACTTCTTTCCTTCTGTAAATCATTAAGAGAAGTTTCCTGACAGTGAGTTATTAGGATTCCTTAAAGACGTCCCTCGAGGCCCGTATTCTCTGCAGAGCGTGGTTATTAGTCCCAACCTCCCACAGAGCCCTTCCCTCTGCTGCCAGTGTGCTGAATCATTTCAGCACCACGGACAGATCTCCACTGGTGTTTATGGCGTCATGGTGACGAGGAGTTTCATTTCTCTCCTTCCTTGTCCTCTTGAGTTTCCAATCACACTGGCAGACACAGCAGAGATGCAGAAAATATGGCAAAGACTTCCAGGTATAAAAGACACTTTAATTGAGCTAATCGACTCTGGCCTGCGTTGACAATTAAAAAAAACATAAAAGTGGAACAAATGGTAGAAATGAATCTGCAGTTTCATTTTGTCTTCACTAAGACCTGCAGCGATATATTGTATTTCCCCAAAGTTCTTCCATACTACTCCGTTGCTAAGTGATCTGGCCTTCATCTCATGCATCTAAAAAAAGGCAGTTGTAATTGGAGCATATATCCATAATATATTCCGCCCAGTTGTTCCTGACATTTCTCAAGAAATCTGAGTAAATATTAAATATATCAGGATTCTCAGCGCCCACGTTTGTTAAAGATTCATTGGTGATGTGGCAGGAGTCTGGTGTGTTCTGTGTGTGTTTGTGTTTCTATTCTAGGACGTGTAAAGATTTAGATTGAATGTTTATACAAAGCAACCACTACATGTGTTCCCCCAGGTCTAAATGTATGTATCTGGGACTCTACTGCTGTATGTCTTTGATTCTATGGAGTCAGGAGAACTGTGTCGACAAATTTGTTGTAATATAAGGGTGTGTGTGCGTGCGTGTGTGTGTGTATTTGAGGGGAGAGTGGGTCTGTGTTTCTGCCTGAAGCTAATGATGTAATTATGTTGAAAACAAATGCAACAACTAAACCCGTTAAGGAAGAGTTGCACAAAGTCAAAACAGTAACATGTAATCAGCAAAGTGAGACCACCAGCACCAAACATCTCATCTGTAGTATGTGTTGTCTGTATATTTTATGTCACATTATTAGACTCTCTGTTAAATGGTTTTGTCTTTCTCCTTCAGGACACATCTCTCCGTGGAAGACCTCCAAACAGGTACAGTGATTTAACCACACGTGTTTCTGCTGGTGTGTGTCTGTGTGAGTGAGACAGAAAAGCCAGAGAGAAAATGTTCATCTGTGAATCAGATTTGTTTGTTGAAGCGGAGAGGTAAGACAGTAGTGTGTAGGATCGGTGTATGTCAGCGGGGATGTTTATCCTCAGATGTTCGGCTTTTGCTTTATTGTGAAATGAACCAGTCTGTCGTGACCTGTTTATTGGCTTGATCATGGCAGATCTCACACCTCACCAGATGGGGAAAAGCTCTTCAGATTCATACTCAAACTGCACCTGTCACTGTTTTTACAGTCATTCATAGTCTTAGAATATTCCTACATGATGAATCACATCTCATTTAAGTTTAAATTCCTGTTTTTAAATCACAGTTTAACTAAATATAGAAAACAGAGACATCCTCACTTTTCACACTTACTTGTAGCTTTAATGTTAAATGCATAGTAAGTTTTTTAGTTTTATTTTGAGGTTTATTTGATAGTTAGACTTTAGAGTGTATGTTACATATATGAACCACTAGGCCATCAAAACAGTTCTCACAAATTAAATTACACTTTTCTCCAGTCTTCAGTCTACCTGCATTTAGAGCAAGATAAAGAAGCTTCACAAGATTTCACAAGTATTGAGGCCACTGTGCTCCTGGGTTTATACTCTTGTCCTGAGCTTTTCCCAAAG
>OMLM01012621.1:31978-45745 GCA_900302695.1 Helostoma temminkii
GGGAAATAATAATAATAATAATAATAATAATAAATGAAATAATTAATTTGATTATTTGGGACAAATATGAAAATACAATTTAAAAAATCAGGAAGGTAGAAAATACTTTTTCACAGCACTGCAGCTCTTACAGTGTTGTAATAATAATTTAGCTTAAGGTGTCTCCTCTTTAATGGAGGAACCCAACGATCAGACACCGTTCCACATAAAAACTACAAAATTTGGGTCTGTGCATGGATGAGTGTGTGATAGCATGTCACTCTAAAATTAAGACATTGAGTGTAGCACTCCCGGAGCTATGGATTTATGCTCATTTTGGAATTGCTAACTTGATTAAAATTCCAAAACAGAGAATGACATTTCCATCCTTTTTGTGGTGAGACTCTTTAACTACACACCATAGTAATATCCCTTACACAGCAAGCTAAGCTTAAATGATACATATATTTGGAAAATGTCTTTGTAGCATGTAAGATTGTGAGCAGCAAAACAGCAGTGTCTCCATCATCAGACAAACCTCTGCCCTGATTTTCTTCCTTTCTCTCTCCTCACAGGTCAGAGGTAAAAGCCAGACAGGACGTCAAACCCGACTTCCGCCATCCTCCATTCACTGATTACCGGCAACCTCCAGTAGACTACCGACACCCACCGGTTACTGATTATCGCCAGCCTCCGACACTGGACTACAGACACCCACCTGGTCTGCTGGACTTTAGGCAGCACCCTGCAGCTGCGCAGTTCCCTCTTGGGATCCCTGCTGACTTCAGACCACAGGTACAACCAGTCTCTGAACTGTCTGAGGCTGACACTGCGTGGACATATTTATTTATCCCACCACACTATTCAGAGTGTTAGTAATCGCTGTGTTTTAAGTTCTGTAACTTTTTTCTGCAGGACTATGATTACTTCACAGTGGAGCTGGAGAAAAGTGCAAAGGGTTTCGGCTTTAGTATCCGTGGAGGCAGAGAATACAAGATGGATCTATTTGTGCTGCGTCTTGCTGAGGATGGTCCTGCCATAAGAAATGGAAGGATGAGGGTGAGATGGCATAGATAGAGATGATGGACTGTCAAAATTAAAAAGCTCTCTGAGAGACGAGATGAATTACTGTCAGTGAACAGTTGGAAAAATCTAGTTAACCAAGTGACCTGCACTAAGAAAGGGCCAAATGGCTGTTTAAAATGTATTTTTGCGTTTTAGTAAAAGACCAACACTGTTATTCTAGTCAGCTTTTTATCTTTCACTATTTCCCTTCCATTAATTCAGATAATTATTTTACTGTCTGTTCCAGCAACAGAGCTTATAGGTTAGGAAGCAGTGTATACATATAAAAGCATGTGGGCTCTATGATTGAGTAACCTTCTGCTGACCCTCAACAACATCTTATGAGGTGTTGTTGAGGGAGTTGTTGAAGCACTTACTGGCACTTATTCCCAAGATGCTCCAGTGAAGCTACTCACCAGCAGAAGACTGGGGTTGTGTAGAAAAGTCAACTTTCCATGGGTAAACAGAGGTTGACAGAAATCGACCGTGTCCTCTGTATGTTTCCTCCAGGTAGGGGATCAGATCATAGAGATTAACGGGGACAGCACTCGGGACATGACTCATGCCCGGGCTATTGAACTCATCAAGGCAGGAGGCAGACGGGTCAGACTGCTGCTAAAGAGAGGCACAGGACAGGTGCCAGAATATGGTGGGTTTTCCTGACACAAACACTTTCCACTCTGTCTCTTTAATGTCTGACCTGGTTCCCACTTTCATTCTACATATCCACTGATGAGATTCACCTCTACATTTTTTTAACCAGAACTGTTTTTTCCTGCAAATGCTTTACTCAAAATCATATATTAACATGTATTAATATCTTTGCACATTTGCTACTATCTATTCTTCTATTCTGTCTGTATGTGAAATGACTTTGATCAGTCAGTAAAACAGCAACTCAGATGTTATTGTGTCAGCTTGAAATCTAATGATTGGTTTAGGCTTTTACTTGCCTTCCCTCAGGAATGGTACCTTCCAACCTCTCCATGTGCATGAAAGGTGACACACTAAGCTCCCCCTATTTCTTCCTAATGGGCAAAGACACGGTTTGTGGAAAAACTGCACGTCTCTCTCTCCTTAATCTGTTTACACTGTAGATGTGCTCTGTGCATTCATGTGTGCATGATCGTGAGTTTAAGCATGGGAAAGTATTCTCTGAACAGTGCTGTGAAGTAGGCTGTGTGAAATCAATCAGTTCAGGATCAGTCTGTCGCACAACTACAGATATGTTAATTGTTTTCCAGCACTGAATGAACGTCTGTCTATAGTCAGGTTTGCCTGACAGTATATCAGGATGCAGCGCAGTGACTGTATAATTGTGTATTTCTTCCTTTCTCTCTGATTTTTCTGATTTTCTTTCTTTCTCTGTCTGGATGCATGTGCATGCTGGTTGTACCACTCTTTTCTTCCTCCCAGTCCACCTCAGCATGTTTTTTTATTCCCTGACAGACTGTGCCGGCCCCTGGGATTCCCTTTCTACAGCCCACTCTGCCCTGCAGGAAGTGACCCTCGAACCCCACCTGAATCCATTGCTCTCATCCCATCCAGTCTCAGCCCCAGACTCCCTTCATCAGCTCCCTCCAGAGGCCACAGTGTGCTTGGCAGACAAGGCTCCACAGATGACAGATCACAGCTCCATTAGAGGGGCTGCGGGTGGCAGGTCCACTCAGCAGAAGTGCATCATCAAGGGGCAGGGAACCCCTCAGGGGTCTGGAGAGGTGGACTGTGTACCAGGGGACAGACAGCCACGGGCTTTGCCTCCTAAAGCTGTTCTGGGGAGGTCCATTGAAAGAAGAGAGAGGCAGAGGGAGACTTGCTCCCCCTGCTGTGAGAGGAAGGGCCTGCACACACAAGCGATGAGCACTGTCTGGCCCTGGGACTCATATGTGTGTGTGAATTTGAATGGAGCGTCTCTGGCGAGTGGAGATGGACATGTCAGCCTCCAGGAGAGGCTGGTGTCCAGAGGTCTGTTTCCCAGAGAAGACGACAGAGCCAGCCACCACACCGGGCTCTGTTGTCCCTCTAAAAGCATTGAAGATCCTCCCGTGAGGAGCGCAGCTGCCTCACCTGGTCCCTGGAACGTCCCTGGGTCTGACAAACTGCCTGGCACCCTGAGGTCCTGGACCTCCACAGTAAGCAGGTAGAATGGATCTAGCTGGTTTGGACTCGATCACACTGGCTCATCATTTGGATCACCATTGGATGTCTGAGAACCTCCCTCCCTCTCTCTGTCCTGTTTTCTTCTCCATCTATTTCTAAGATCATATATTATGTTTCATTTGTTCTTACGAGATGATTATTACACCCACCACCTTAAAAAAGAGAAGAACTTTCACAGTTGTTGTAATGTACAGTATAAAACCTGATGGAGGATACTCAATACTTAGGCATTTGGACCCTCAGATGCGACAGTATAATCTCAGATGGAGCGACAGCGTTTCATTCTGAGTGGAGCTCTGCTTTGACGTGCACCTTTAACTGCTCAGCCATGACTGGCTCAGATTGGTTATTACAACATAACCTCGGATGGAACAAGGTTCCACGCAGGAGAGAGACATATGTGCATCCAATAGATTTACTTTTGCTCTATTTTCTCTGTGCAGTGGGAAGAATGAGACAACAAATGTGTCAGATGGAGGCAGAGACACTGGAACCCCTGGAGGACATGGCATTGACCCAAGTGACAGCCTGGTTAACTCGACATTTGTTAGATTCCATATGCCTACCAATATATCATATACTGTAAATGTAAAGATGTTAAAAGTATGTACATTTGGTAAACTCAAAACATGCCTGTCTGTGTTTTTTGGGGCCATGTTGTAGTTAGAAACATTGTAAAGAAAAAAGAAAAAAAAAACAACAGAACAGTGTTTTACTATCTCAATTTCCATGGCCTCCTATAACTACATATCAAAGACTGTGCAAGGCACCAAACCCAGACCACTGAAGGAGGCAGTGGTCTTGTGCATGGATATAAACCACCATGTCATAAAACGGGGAATCGCACGTCTTTTAGAGGTAGAAAACAGAGGATTTTCTCTGTGGAGCTGACCAGTTGGTATGTGTGAGACAGAAGAACAGCTTTGTTTTGTTTTTTCATCAAATTGAACTGGATTCAGTTGGCGTAGTAAGGACTCTTCTGAGTTATGTACACAATTTGATCAGTCAACCATGCAGGCATTGTGCAGTGATGTATTCATTTGATGCTCAACAGAAAAAATGTGTCCAGTCCACAGTGTATTTCCCATTTCTATGCCTTTTTACTGTGCTAAGTGTACCACATCACTGTGGGAGAGGGGCATCGGTGTGGGGAAGAGGAGACCGATGGTTACGAGGTGGGGCAGAGTGCCTTACTCAAACTAATGCAGAGCTGATTTGTTTTGGGAACTGAATGCAAAACTGACCACGCACACATATCAGCAAATCGTTGAGTTGTGGAGCCTGTTGTTCTTCAGACTTAACACCAAACAGTATATACAGTTATCTTGATGCACTCTGAGCTGTATAGCTTATCAATGTCAATGATTGCCCTCATCCCCAAGTATTGAAAAGGGGATCAAATGTAGCCTGTAGCATTACATCCTCTTCTTACAAAGTCATCTGGGAGAGCGAGATGTGAATGTTTATCCGGACTGGGTTATTCTCAAAGTGGACCACAGATTCTGTTGTTGGATAAGTGTTATTTCAGCTTTGTCTATTCTGTAAAGGAAACATGTTAAGTTTGCATTGTTGCAGGCAGCACCAATCCTCCATGAGTCCAAACCCAAGATGATCTGTGAAATATCAATGCATTGAAACATGTTTGATCTCACTGGCAGAGTGGAGGCATGCTGCTATCATACTGAGGCACTACGGATGAAGTCACTATAGTCATACATTTCCATCTCTTTAGAAATGGTGACACAGATGAAAAATTCTATTTGACTGAATGCAGCGTGATAGCAGATCCATGCTGTACTTGTAAACTGGTATGGGCCTGCAGCTAAACTGGGAATGGACACCAGCTAGACCATCTGCTGAAGGCATTGTCAGGACTAAGCCTGACCTGCAGTGGTTTCGGAGTAAAAGTTGTGGTCTGGGTGCTTCTGCTCTGTGAAGCTGCAGCTGCAGTCAACATGTTAGCAAAGAGCGTGAGAACATGACATTTGGCTGGAGGAAGTGTGTTTACTAAATGTACAAATGTCAAATTTCAGAAAAGGTGAAACAGTATGTCATCCAGCCCTCTGTCTCTGTCCAGGCCGTCCCCCTGCCTACTGTCAGTGATTATGTACAGACACAAAAAAACTGCTTCACTGGAACCTGTAAAGGAAGGATGGCACGTCCATAAATCCCCATTGAGATCAAGTATAACTGTGTAGTGTTACTTGTGTACTATTCACCCTGTACAGCTGTATTCCTACAAATATGGTTTACTGTATCATTGATACTGTAGTTTCAAAGACGTGAACAACTATTTTTATGAAATGCGACAGTACTGATATATTACATTTTGCTAAAAAACAAAAAACTTGTTTACTGAAAGATATTCTGAATACTGTCAAATAAATTCTTGACATGGTGTAAAATATTCTTTTCTAGAGATTTAATGCAAAACTTTTAAAGAGTTGTCTTCAGTGCTTGCCACTTATGATGTGCAAGATCATTTTCAAAATCTTGGGGCATTTTATAAACACAGTGATCAGTGAAGAATAATAACCATCAGCTACCATTTAGTGAGACCACACCAGAAAATACTATAGACAATGCTAAATGTTAACAATGAAATCTCATCAGTTTTATTCAACAATTCAGCTTATGCCCACATCTGCAACAATTATCAACATGCAGGCACTTGTTGAACAATTTAAAACACAGTCAGTCCCCAGTCCTTCCAGTCTTTTCACGTGGTTTCCATTTTAAGCTCTGCACACCTACACAGGTTTTTACTTTACTCTTGCTGATCAGATTTCTTTTCCGCTTTACACTGAGCAGAGGTGAGCCGGGAGTTTTCTAAGATCTCCAAACTACATGACAGTTTTTTTAAATGTCCTTTCACAGGGTAAAATTAATATGTCTGAGAGATGTCAACCTAGTGTGTACACAACAGGAAACACAGAACTTTCAATCAGCCAAAATAAGTGAAAAAACCTGTGCGGGTATATTATGGGAGCTTCAACACCAGGTAATGTCTGTATAATAAAATCAGACCCAAAGTACAGTAATTAAGTAAATAATTTCTGCTCTTCAGTCCTGGTGCTGCTTTCCAGTGAAGGTGACAAGTAACTAGCAGAGGAATTGATTTCAGACCCTCACATGGACAAACAGTCTTCTTATCTTACATCCACCTAATAAATTTTAAAAATCATAAAAATATTTACACATTTCTGAACAAAGAGGTCACACTTTATAAGAACTTGTAAACATTTTCCTAGCATGCCATTGCTGCCTGGTGGGTGAGACGTCAGTCAGTTGGCTGCAGCTAAGATGTTATCATTGAGAGTAACTGTAGGAACTGGGGTTTCACCATTTTCTTGTCCATTGAGAGGAGCATCCTAAGAAAGAAGAGGAAAAAATGTAAACACCAACAGATACCAAACGCCAAACTGAATTTGTTCTTGGTGTTCAAAATCAAAGCAAACACACGGTTTACATAGTTTGTATTGAAGTATTTGCTGTTTACCTAGTTTGTATTGAAGTATCTGCTTACCTTAGGATGCTTGTAGATACCCATTTGGAAACGACAGCAAATTATATCAACTACAAATCCTACCATACCATGGAGCATACCTGTAAGTGAGAAAATGTCCCAAATGTTAGATGCTGATGCTAATGATGATGATTTAGCTGACAGCCCAGCTTTTAAAACACATTTTTGTGTACTTTAGCCTATTACCGGCATATTGTGTGTACACCAATCAGAGATAACAAGCTAATGCAATCCAATACAACAGCTCTGCCATTAATTCTACATTTACAAGGTTCATTTTTTTCATCTATGGTTAAATACTTTAGAGCAAAAAAGCACTGCCATCATAAAATATGCCAGAAAACTTAAAACACATAAATACACGAATACCTTGATAAATAAGCAAACATGGACACTGCTGGTATAAAGTATTCAGAACCCTTCACTGTGTAATACTTCAGTTTGTGAATTAATTTTTTAAATGCATCTTCTATCTATTAATGTTATGGTTTGATATAAAATACTATTTGTTATGTGTTGTGTACCTGTGGTTGAGAAAATTCCTCCAATGATGCCACAGAGTCGAACGAGAAACTGCCAAAGAGGCATGTGCTGCTCTGTGACTTTGACCATTAGCGAACTGATATCATATTTCATAAAGATCCCTGAGACTCCATGGCTGCCTGCAGCATGGTTTATTACTCGCTCCTGCAAAAGCACAAAAGTAATACAAACATGACCACCACACTGAGACAAAGAGTACTATAAAACTATACAAACTAGTGCAGGATTTAGACCTACCTGTTCAGTCACTGAATACTGATGTGTGTCAGCAGAGACCTTGTAGGTGTTCAGTTTGGTTGGCACAATGGTAATGAAGTACTGGAACATGTGGTTAGCTGGAGAGAGTCATCAAAAATTTATCAATAAAGACAACATCATAGCATAAGGTAAAATAAAAATGGATTACATCTGACATACACTGAACAGAGATTTTCTCTGTGGCATCCAGAGGGCTGATTATCCCAGGAATCGTTTCTCCAAAAGACAGGTGGTCAATCCGGTGAGAAAAGTTATAAGCTGTGACATAACACCAAATCACAACAATCATGTTAAACATTTCACATGTCAGAGTTTGAGTATCATCACCTGTTTTTATCAAAGTGTGACAACGTACATAAAGGAGACATGACAAGAACAAGGTTTTATGCATAGAAGACTCACAGTCGTGGCTGACTAGTGCAGCTAAATGGGCATGACCTCTGGGATGTGGGATGGACCTGTGCAGGGATGAAAAGGTCAGATGTCAGCCTCTGAAAGGTTTCAGTTCTGTGTCTTAAACACAGTGTGGTGGCTATGAGGTAAAGCTTTTGTTCAAAATAACACATTCCTACAATACTGTCAAGTCCAATTCTTATCTGTTGGACAGATGCAAAATGTTTAATCTACACTAATTTGTAAATAAATCATTATGAATGTTTTATAGACATGTAGACACATACTTGCCGACAGTAATGTGAAAATTTCCTGCCACTTTATTGACATACAAATGTCCGTGTATCCTGCAGGCATTGGGGGAACCCAAATTGTCCTCACTATCAGGAAAAAGAAATTAGAAATAGAAACACTTCCTGGTTTTATCACTTTCATCATAAACCAGCTTATTTTTAGCATCCTGTACCTTGGGGACAGAGCAGGAGGAGCTCCTTTTATTGCAGCCTTAAAGAGCACATCCTGGAGAGAGTGCTCCACTCTCAGACGCTCCTGGATATGCTGAAGAGTCCTGACAGCGAGAGACAAAAAATTGGGATAACAAAGACTCAGAATGAGACAAAAGCAATTAAATTTATGCATTTTAGATGACTATGTAACTTTGCTCTGTAAAACCACATTGCACAAATGCCAGAAATTCCCAGGTCCCATCGTCTTTGATATCACTTCCTGCTTTTCTTCATCATACATGATAGTAGATAGTAATTACATTTACATTTATATCTAATATTTAAATAGTTATATTTGAATTATTTGTGACATTTTATAAACAAAATGATTAATCAATAAAATAACCAATAAAGATTAATTGATTTGTTGAAGTCTGCTTAAATACTGTACCAATAGTCCATAAACTGTATACTCTGCCATTAAAAGTAAAAATGTCACCATATTTGTTTTGGGTGTGTCCTAAATGTAACGGGTTCAACAGGTTGGTCTTACATGTGCCATAATCTCTGATGTGGAGACAGTTCAAAATTAACCTAAAATGTGAAGAAGACAAAAACAAATGTCAGACAAACATAAACAGGGTTGGACATTAAACAGATTAAATCATATCAGTTTAACACCTCCACTTTTCCATTGACAGATTTTACTTATATCTCTTCATTATTCAATAAATACTGGAGCTCATACTCACTGGTTCATATTTTAAGCCGTCATTTGCAACCATGGTTTCTGCCAAATCTAGGACATCTGCACCAATGTCTGTATTCATCATTATACACAAGTTAAGATACAACACAACTTTCTCATGAATGTCTTATTCAAGAGTGGAAATCTACTATTCTTTGCACTTACACTGGCATCTCATGGCAACTGTAATGTCAACATTTATCTTCAGTTTACTGTAAAGGAAGAGCAGATGTAGTTAGGTAACATATTAAGCAAAGACACAGGGTAGAAGCACAATAATAACAATAACTGCTTTAGCTCCTACCTGGTGAAGTCTTTGTCCACCTCATATTCATATTTCATCCATGTGTTTCTGTACACAAAGAACTCCAGGAAGGCGAGGATAGCCATGAGAGTAAACGCTATCAGCGACACTGGAGAGCATATCACAATGATTCATTTAAGCTACTACACGAAGTATGAATAGTACTGCTTGCTGTAGTTATGTGAAGCTAACTTTACCCGTCCCACCGCTGGCTGTCGACTCCACATAACTCTCAGGAACTTTGGGGAAGGCGTCCAACTCCTTCACCAGAGTCAGAGCCTTCTTCCTGTTAAGCCTCCTCATCTTAGCAGCAGCACTAACAGGTGAACCAGTGAGCCTTCAGGTGACTCCCTCATAAAGTGGTTGTTCTCTATCAGATAGTTGACGCTGGTTGTTTGACACGACCGTCGAGCAGTAATGTTCATATGACTGTCCTCCTGTCTGTGCTGACGTTGATCATGACAGCAACCGAGTCAAACGTTGATGTTAGCTAGCTAAACCTGACTGAGCTACAAGCTAAAACATAACTGTGGTCTAAATGAAACAAAAGACGTTCGTGTGTTGTCAATTCAGATTACGACCAGGGTGCTCATTTTCCAACATAAAAAACAAGAAATGCCCAGATGCAAAATATCCTGCGACAGTGAACTCGGGTTAGCTAGAGTGTCCTTTGACCCCATTGTCTGAAAAAACTACACCATTTCAGACTTAGCGCCCCCTAACGACGACAGCTACAACAATACATACATAAATAACAACAACTTCTTCTTCTTCTTCTGCTTCTTCTGCTTCTTCTTCTTCTTCTTCTTCTTCTTGACCTCTACCGTCTCCTACTGCTTCGGGGTGAGTTCTCTTTGACACTGTTTCTCATTCACCTATTCACTCACCAAGCACATACACATCCACACTATAGTCTTGTTTGTTCTGGTAGAGTTCGTTTAAAACGTGTTTATCTAAAATGTATAAATGACGTGTTGGTAAATAACTACGCACATTTACTCAAGTGCTGTAGTTAGCTAAGCATATTCTTAGCTATTGGCACGCTTCCATTTAATGTAACGATATGCTTTACTTTTTCTCCACAGAAGGAAATATTGTACTTTTTACTCCACTGCATTTACTGTATTTGACAGATTAAGTTACTGTTTACTTTTTACAGATTTAGGTTCTCAAAACTCAACATAACAGACATGCTTATTTTATTATCAACTGGTATCAAATCTTTTAAAGAATGTCGAACAGCTCTGTAGTAGACTGCTGTTAACATTAAATTCAGTTCTATTTAAAATATATTGATTTCTCAGAGTATTTGTATATTTGTACAAAACATATGTAGAGCATATACATAGATCTTTGACTTAAAATTTTGAAGTGGTGCTACATGTAGTGGAGTACTTTTTTTGCACTTTTAGTGACTTAGATCTGTGTACATCTAATATCTTTAAATAATAAATAAATAAACTAGTAAAAATGTAATCAAGACAAAACACATTAGACAGGTATTTTAGACAGTGACTGGCCTGTGTCTTCTTCCAAGCATCAGGAGCACATAAAAATGTTTCAATGGCACAGCTGTATCTCACACCTTTTTAATCAAAGGTTAAAGATATTGAGGCAAAACATTTCAAACAGCAATCAAAGTTTTCACATGAACTTAAAGTAACTTCTGAATTTATTTATATTGTTACACTGAAATCTGTGTTACAATATTAACTGGTATATTATTATACTATTACAGTGGGTGCCAGCACAGTAGAAACTTCGGATTATTTACCCAAACAATTGCTTGCATACCGTAACAACTATTATTCAGGTTGAGAACACGAACCTTTGACATAACACAAATGACATTGTGACAAATATCTTCAGTCAGGTGCGAATTTCTTCACCCTCAAGTATCATCTGCATCACTTTAGTATTGTAAACGTGTAAATCAAATAAGCATGCCAAGAAAAATCCACTGTGGTCACTTCCAAACAGATCTATTAATGCTTGTCAGGCCAGCACAGACTCAAATATACAACATGGCCTCCTGCTAAAACAGTTTTAAGGTTGAAGTTCAGGTTTAATGACTAAAACTTTTTCAAACTGTCCGGTCTAGTCTGCAGGCACAGAGTCAGGACCTTCGTCCTGTAGGACAGCACTCTCTAGGACATCGGAGGTGGGCGTGTCAGGTGGCTCTTGAGAGAGATCTTCAGAGCATCTGCTCACAGTGGGTGAGATCACATCTGGACTTGTGTCACATGACTCTGTGCTCTGCTCTGAAGTGGCTGTTGTGATCGTTGTGGCAACACTGATGGGGACCGGGTCAAACTCATCGTCATCCTCCAGGATTGGTGACTCGTGGATATCTGCCAAAGATGTGATATTTTAGACATGCTATTAAAGCTGATTTGGGGAAAGTTAGTTGTGGTTATAAAATGATGAATGGAAAGAAAATGCCAACTCACTACTAAAAGCTTCTGGATACTGCTTGGCAATCTTCCCTTTTAGTGTCCTGGAGGCGCAGAGAAGACCAATAAGGTTGTGTATGCACATATGTGTTTGGTGTGTGTTTGCACTTGTGGAGAAGCGTTTACCTGATCCTTCTGAAGATGCTGTCCAGATCTTTCTTCATATCCACAAGGGTGCGGGTGTGCAGCAGGAAGCGCTCATTCATCTGCTGCAGTCGCACGTTGGACAGCCCGTTGAAGTTGATCAGCATTTCGTTAGTTTTCTCAAAGCGGTCAAGCCTGTTTTTATAGCAGTCCAGCAAAGCAACATTAATCTCTAGGTCCCAGTTTTCAAATAAAGCAGATGTCAGCGTCACTGACATGTACAAAACAGCTGACACGTTTTTAAAGTAATAGTATGAATAGAACAGAAAAGTCACATAAACTTAACAAGACCAGGGACAGCACAGCACTCACATGTGTCTCTGAGCTTGGATGATGGCATTGACATCCTCAGAGTTGACCATGCTCAGCATCCTGTTACAGAACACCCCAGATGCTGTGGGCTCCGCCATGATGAAGATCAAGACATAAAAGCTGCAAACACAAACCTGAGTTTAGAAATGTGTGTTAACAGAGATCAACACTGAAAGACTGAAGACGTGGATTGAACGTATTTATAAATAAAACTGACTCATTGTCATCCGGTTACATTAGGAAACATTAACTAAACTTATCCCTTCTATAGGGTTGAGCTATGATATTAAAATTACAGCATGCTGTAGCTTTAGTGAAGATGATTAAGTTTATTTGCGGTTCAGCAAAGGTAGCAGGCTGGACGAGCCACTGATATCCTGCAAACTGTAATAACAAGCAGAGCCACCACATTCATATTATCTACCTTAGGTCCCTGAGTGCACGTCTGTCGACCTCCTGTTGTTTATTTAACAGTTGTTCAAAACGACATCTGCAGACTAAAGAATAAGCTGACAGCTGGGAAACAAAAACAAATCTCTTCCGTGTTTTTACTTCCGGTCACGGGACCGCCGTTTCCGGTTTCTTTACCGTTGCGGTCTTGTTGTTCACTCACTTGGTGACAGTAACAACGGACGTAAATAAATATCAGTAAATGAACGTAAATATTTAAAAACACATAAATAAAGACACCTATGACTGTTATGTAAAGGAAAGCATAGCATAGACTTTTATTTCTAAGAAAGTTCAATGAAAAAAAAATGACTAATATACTGTAATATATTTTCATGTAAGTAAGTAAAAATGGACTAACATACTGGGATACTAAAAAAATCTCACGAAGGTGAAGAAGAAGAAGAAGAAGTAAGATAAATATGCAGTTTGTTGCCTATGAAATGTTTAAATTCACCTATACACTTACTTTGCATTAATTACTTTACATTAGACTGGACTTCTTCCTGAGAATCTTCACAGGCATATATCTTTTTATTATTTTCAACCTTGTACATGGAAATTATGACAGAATTTGAAAGTATGTTAAAATTTGTTATATAACCCACAATATGTATAATAGTTTATTATATTTTACATTGTCCACACGTATTCTCTTATCAGATGCATATGGAATGTTTTTTATTTCACAGATGGCCTTGTCAATTGCTAATTTGTGAAATTTCTTCCCTTCTTTTTTGGAATTCCTTCAACACAGTAGGAAAACCATTCCAGGTGAGAATGCTAATGTGTGCCAGTGTGAAAAACTGTCCTCAAAGCAAACAATGGCCACTATGAAGAATCAAATATATAAAACATTCTGGGTTGTTTAACACATTTTGGTCTACTAAATAATTTCATACATGTTCTTTTGTTGCTCAAATGTCTTCGGTGTTACTGTATAATGTTGAAAACAAAAGAAAAAAAAAAAAAAAAAAAAAAAAAAA
>OMLM01012621.1:45765-58750 GCA_900302695.1 Helostoma temminkii
AAAAAAAAAACACATTAAGGAAAAGGTGTGACCAAACCTTTGACTGGTAACATACGTGTTAACTGGCAACAAAAGTCATTTTGGGGAAATAAACCAATTAGAAATGTAGTATAACTTTTAGGCTAAGAATTTTCATTGTGCATGTTCATCCACCTACACACCTTGCACCAACAAATTAAGTAACTCCATAGTTCCAGAAAACTCACAAAATTACTTTTATTAAGGGACAAGTAAAAAAAGTACATGATGTATAAAAAAATACAAAATTGCTTTGTCTAACTTGTAAGCTAAGTAAATGCATAGCAACAGTGCATGCAAGTCTAGAGTTAAGTATCCTACCATTCTGTAACATTTTAAGCTACAGGCTAAACAGGAAGAAAGTACAGTTTGGTTCTATCGTTTGCTTCAGTCTACATGATACAGATCCAAAGTGATGATACAGAATAAGTCAGGCTGCACACAACTCAACTGATAAGTAAATAAATACACAACATTTCACAAATATTGACAACCAGTAATTCAACGCAATGTTAAACCAAGTCTGCGTGAGAATTACATTCGATTTCTGATGCTCAAAACCATACTACACAGAAGCTAAATATGAAAAGAATTCATAGTATACACTTCTAAGCAAGGAAGCAGTGATACAAATAAATATGAAATAAATAAATAATGAAACCCATATAAGAGCCATATGGCTCACCCTACCCTTATGTACATAACACACCCTTTGCTCCCAACTACATCATGTATGAAATTTCATCTTAGTGTTCGTTCTGAGAAGACCATAAACATACATACAAATGACCTCGGACAAGCACAAGTGTCCATAGAAAACCTGCATTGATTTGACATTGGGTGAATTTCAATGTGCTTTGGCTTTTATTTGATAAATAAAGTAATATTAGGCTATATATCACAACACATTTGTGGTATATAAAAGGCAATGGCATAGAATTTCAGCTTGTATAAAGTCTTTTACCATACACTGAACCAGGAATGAGGGAAATCACTGATACTGATATTGATACTGCTGACTGACTATAGACCGATTGTGTGTTTTGCTGTCGTACTGTGTGGTGTTATTACGCAATGACACTTCTATTCTTCTTCTTTTTTTTTTACATATAAAAATAAGTTAAACCTTCAGAGAAATTGATCAAAAAAAATAAAAGTAAGATTTACAGTTTATATAAGGCCATGCAATTTTAGTAGACTCATGCATCAGATCATTAGGTCTTTTGGATGAGTGGCTTTCCATTCATGCAAAATGCACTATGTGTTGCTGAGGCCACGATAGATATAGCTACTGTCTCTTTTTGTTCCATAATACCAATCCAGAATTAACACTAGCACTGTCTGTGACACATAATTAAGGCTGGTGTATTTGCTGTTGGAGCTGTGAATAGGCCTTATTTAAATGGGACCCATGTATGTATTTGCACACAGAGACACTAATCCAGTCTACAAACACAAACTCTTTGATTGGGGTGAATGTCAATATGAATGGACACAAACACAAGGGTTACTGTACAGTTCTGTGCTCTGTTAACAAAATAAAAGAGTCGTTCATTCCAAAACAAAATGTCCACCTTTTACTCTTAACAAGTAAAGCAAAACTAATCGCATTAGTCATCCTAACATATATGTATGCTCACAAAATGGATGGGTTCAGCGCTGTGTTTGAAATGTCGAGGAATTAATTCCAAGTAGCACCTTTTCCTTTAAGTTCGTGGATCTATTGCGTTTTGGAATAAAATCTTTTAAGTGTACCAGCAAACTAGAGCTCCAGCATTTTATCTAAAGTAGATCAAAAACACCATGGATGATGGTCCATCGTCAGAATGGTAAAAATATTAAATACAAAATAAGAGTGGAAACACAACAGTCCATAAATTACCATTTAAACAATTTAAACAAACCTCCAACGTTATTATGGAGAAGACCAAAGGATTTTCAGCTGCTTTATGACTGAAGGCAATCCGAGGCAACTTCTTTCTGCAAGTGCTTGGAAAAACAGCACCCCAGGATTACTTCATAGACGTGTGCAAGGGTGGTCTGGACTTTACCACCCTTCCCCCGGTACTGCCACGCTCCTGGTCGGAGGCTCTGCATTTTGCTCACATGTTGGTGTCTCCTTCCCTTCCTCTTCCGTCTGGGACTTTTGCCCACCGACATCCATTCCCACCTGCCCCTCCTCTTCCTCTTCGTCCTCCTCATCCTCCTCCTCGTCTTCTTCCTCTTCTTCCTGTTGCTGTTTCTGTCGTTTGTTACGGCAGCATGGTTTGAACAAATGGGGATCAATGAGGACCTCTCCAAAGCGCCCTTTGTAGATGATTCCACAGCACACCTTTTGCCTAGACAAAACATGACACAGCCAGTGTATCAGGCATCACCAAAATATCTAAAGGCATTCATCTGTCCAAATGTTGAACCGTAAGTACATTTTTTGGTGATAGAAATGGTGCAGAAAAACAAAGTACTATAAAATAAAGTATTGAACTGAACACTGTCAGGTTTTAAATCTTTCTACATAAATATTAATGAAAACCATTGTCAGTCTGGATGAGACACAGGATATCTCAAAAAGCACAGTGTATTTTACAAAATGGTCAGCAGAACTAAGTAAATGTCACGTCAAATGTGCAAAAATGTAAACGAGTATTTACAGTGTAGCTCATGTAGTCTTAAGGCTTAAAGAACTGCTGCTTACCTCTTCCAGTAGGTGAGGTCCAGGAAGGAGAAAACAGGGGACCGGCTGGAACCTGGGCTGAGTTCAGTGTCAGAACCGTCATCTGACAGGTTGCTGTAGCTCGGAGACTGAGCCGGAGAGGCACTGGAGGTGGTGCTGTGAGCATCTGAATCTGATGGACAGAACCACACGTGAAAAATGAAGGCTTGAAGAAATCTCCCCCTTTAGGCCGCAAATGGGTGTGATTAAGCATGTTAACTGTGCTAACGATTGCCAGAACTTACTGTTTCTTTTAAGCTCTTTCTGCAGCCTGCTGATCTGGCTCGGCCGGGCTTTCTTGGAGATGGACTTTATCTTCTTGGGCCTGGAAGTTATCTTTAGGCTGGGACCTCCCCTTGCATCCACCACCTGTAAAGGAAAAGAGAGGAGAAGATAAACTTCCTGCTGTAATTTAGCATCTTAGCCGAGAAACAGCACATTTACACTCACATGGTTCCAGTTCTTCTTGGTTCCAACAGGCAGCTTTTTCCATCGCTTCACCAGGAGCACACAGGCATTACAGATTTCTCCCGACCGTGTTTCACTCAACCTGCAAGACATTTACAGTTTGTGAACGTGCTGAATATAAATTAGATTGCAGTCTGCACATTAAGGTGGGTCTCTCTCCAAAAACCATGTGCGCAGGTGTTGCCTCTCTTACCCGAAGCAGCTCCTGAAGTCCTTCTCATATCGCTTGCTGTCCGTGAAACGAGAGCTTGACGACTTTGCGCGGCAGATACAGCAGCCGTCCAAACTCCTGTACATTTTCGGCTTATGAAAGCCAAACATCTGTGCAATAAAGAATTTATATTGTAACATCTTGGGCTTTTATCAGTGTGCATCGTGCGTTAACTGCAGCGCATCCCACTGTGATTCAGATCGGGGATTATAGTTTATTGACCAGATTGGTCTATTAAAAAAAAATCCAAGTTGTGTGAGCATGATAAAACACTTAAACACTCAGAGAAAGCGATTTTGTTAGAGCATCTCTCGGCTGTGACCCACATGTGGGAAGTAGGTCAGCAGTCAGACGGCGTGTCAGACAGATCAAGTCACCATGCTGCGCTCACAGGATGCACGCTTAATATTTGAAAAATCAAAATTTTGAATGTAAGCACGCACTTGGACAAGGCCCGAGGCTACAGAGCACACAATATTAGTCTGGATGAAAGCGAAAAATTAAATAGTTGTAACATGTCAGAAACATGAAAAATATAAATGGTGTGCGGGGGAAAAAAAAAAAAAAAAAAAAAAAAAAAAATCACTGTTAATGCAATAAATGCGCCGATTACGCAGAGGAATTATGATTTATGTTGCTAGGCAAAATTTAATCTCCACAGCACATGTAGACCCGAACTGCGGCAAAACTGTGAGCCGCGCCCCCCAGACTGTTTTTTTTTTTTTTTGCTTGCCATCAGTCCTCGGGGTCCTCTGACAGTGCGGTGCCACAGAGAGCAGACAGAGACCAGGGAAAAACCAGACACCTCTCACTCTGCTGGTTATATCAGATACCACTTAACGCTGAGTAATGTGAAGGGCAGCGTGGCAAGATAACAGAGCAAGTTTGAAAAATGTCATGCATTTGTGTGGTTAACAGCATTTAATAGGAATGAGGGGAAGAAATCAAGTGGACTCGGTGTAAGCAGTGGAGGTGAACACTGTAAATGCTTAAATCTAATAACAAAATACAGCTCGAAATGTATACCTATAAATCAGTTTTGTGTGTGTCCTCGCTGAGACAGCAGCATCACACATAAAATAGTGTCACAAAACACATAACAGACTTATAATTAATAAGAACATAGTAACCAAAAATAAAGCAGGTGTAATAAGAAAGAAGATAGCTACGAGACAATACAGCAATCTATGACTACCACTTATTTAAACTGACACTTTGGAGGTGTTATTATATTAAAAAAACAACGCCAGCTCGGTGACTGTAGGCCTATGCTGGATGCTACAAGTCCGACCAGGTTTTCACCTTCGAGTGTGTCATCTGTAACCTGCAGACGATCTCTGCAGCAGAATACAGTACGTGACGCAACTCAACATGGCAACACACTTCAAAGGCGGAGGCAGTGTGGAGAAGGGGGTGTGATGCGATTTTCCGCAAAAAAAACCTGCAATATTTAAAGTAAACTGTAAAAATCCCCCTGAAAGCGGTCGGGGCTTCTGTAAATAACACTTGCGCTTTTAAAAATAAAAGCAGACGCCGAGAAATACACTTGTTTTTATCGAGAGAAAAGTGCGAGTAGCCAAATTCACCGCCCACTCCAGCGAAGGGAAGCATGGCATGCCACACGACCTGCTTCATGCGCACCCATTTTATGGTGACCGTCCTCTACACGACGGTCGGCGACTTTCCTTCCCAGCGTTAAGTTTGCATAGAGAAGAAAAACTGAGGCGAACGCATTTTCGAAAGGGACACAGTTATTTACATTTTAAGACAAAGCTGTCCTCGGATAAACGTGTAATTTGATCTTTACTCTTTGTTATTCCAGAGCCGCGTCACTGCAACAGTCCGTCTTCAACTACATGTGCACGAAGTTGCACAGAGACGGCTTGCTCTGCGTCGGCGTTTGCCCGGTTTCCTCACACTAAACACCGTGTTTCACGAAGCTTGAGTCCGATTAGCGGAACATAAATAGTTTGTGTTTGCAGTAGCTGTGTTGTTGACAGCGACGCCCGCGTGTTGAGACGCATCTCTGGTGCGGGGTGGGCGTGAGAGATTAACTTGGTTTATTTAGCCAGCGCTAAGGTGTAGTCGGCTGCAGGCGCGTTACAGCTACAATTGTAACGCTGCTGCGTCTGAAAGGAGAGTTTCACACAGTAAAAACAGACTTTAGTCAGATTATAGTGGCGAAATGAGTGATTTCCTCCGACAGCGAAATGCGCCGGAGCAGCCAGTGACAACAACAGTCAAGCCTCGTCCATCGTGTGTGGATATGTAGCACAGCTCTGACACTGCTCAACACGTCTTGGCGCTAATTTTGCATTTCTTCGACTTTCCCTGGCCACTTTAACTGTTTCCCAACGGGACCTAGACACCAGGCTGACCACCAGTTCGGTCCTGTAGCAGGCCTACAACAGCAATTGTTCTGAGGCAACTCGAAGCTTGTTTTGAATCGCACATCCGAAAGCACGGCAAAGACTTTAAAACCCTCAAAAGCGCAAAAGAGTCGACAAACAATTAAAAACCGCTCGCAGTAATTACCTTGCGGCAAGTTGCGTGAAGCTGATGCAAAGTAATAGTCCTTGTAGCGCGTCGTTACGATGTGACTATTATGAAAATCAGCCCGCATCAGTAACCCGCTCTCTTGTTGATGTCTGCGCTTGTGGACGGGACTGGATAGTTGTGGACACAGCGCGCATGCGTCTTATCCACACCTCCATTTCAGAGTAGAGCCGAGCCTTTTTTTCTTTTCTTCAATCAAAGCATTTACATAAACGACGCGTGACGTGGCCGTGCGTCTGCATTCTACTGGCCTTATAAGGACGGGAACATTGCGCGGGAACAGGGGGCTCGGCCCCGGTTGCTATGGCACATTGGAGAATGTAACCAGGGGGCGGGGCCTGCTGTTTTACTACAGCGCGGCAGATGGCTCGTCTGGAGGCCGACGGTTTTCTAGGAGGCTCGGCGTCTAGCACGGAGATGCGCTTTTTTGATCGCAGTTGCGTGACAACTGACCAGATTAGAGGTAAATAAAAGGTGGCTGAAGCACGGTCTCCACCCAGTGGTCAGCTCAGGGGGAATAACCACTTGAATCCATGTTTTTTTTAAGATAACCAGTTATCCTCCTTTCACAGTGGCTGTGCAGTGGTGAGTAGTCCCCAAGTACAAACCTGAGGTGCTTGTGTTTTAGGTCTACTAGAGCATTTTTTTCTTATGCAACTTTACATGTACATACCCCAGTGGGGCCCATAACTAACTTCATGCGTGAAATTGTTGGATTTTCCATGCATATATAACTGAAGGCCACGTGTGTATCTTAAAATTATCTGGCACCTACATTTTGATAATTCTCAAAATCATTTTTATGCAAAATACTTCTCAAATGTGGAGATTTTCCTACTATTTTTTAATGATTTAAAGGTTTAGACTATTTGTGTGGGTTGTGGGTGATTGCAGTTAGAGGCAGGCATTTAATTGTTAAATTATAACATTTATAACCAATAGATTAATAGATAATCCCTTTCTATAAAATGTATACAAATATGTAAAATAGATCATTATTTCACCACAATAACAAAGTAATGCAACCTCTACATTAACACATAAAAATTATAATATTTAACATGTTAAACATATTAAACATATCAGCTGAATCAAAATAAACATTACAACATGTCAGTTATATCAATGTTAACTTTAATCTTTGACAACACATTTCATAAATATTATTGCTTTATCTAATCTGTATTTAAATGATAATAGACAATAGGTGTCATTCAGGGTTACATAGTGCTTGCAGGACAGTATATTTATAACTCTTCAACTGTTAAATTAAATGTGACAGGAACATAATACCTAGTGTTTTTACGGACCTGTGCTCTATCCACTGTCTGATATTTGCAAAGACAACTGAACAAGCTCAGAAACAAACAGCATGACTCATATAATCAGTAAAGTGTGCCCATAGTGGAATCTGCTGTTTTACACAAAAGCAAACAAGATGCCTTAATACACAAAAATATGCCACAAATTCAATACACAATAATAGCAAATGGGCACAGTTCTATCAAAGATCTAATGGAGCCAAATATTTACAATGAGAGAAGGAAAAGTGGCAAAGACTGTTTGCACTGACACAATTAGGACATTAGTTTGATTTCAGTGTTTCACCAACTGAGGATTTCATGAGCACAACTGAGGAGTATGTGACCTCAAACTGAAATAAACAGGCCAGACATACACAGCATAATAATACAACATTTTGCTACACAGAGTGAGCACACTCTCTTTTCTTTTTTGTGAACATGTACGAAGATATCCAATGAAAGAATTGATATAATAAGGCCTGAGTATTGATATGCAAGATAACAACACACTAAGACAAAACAGACAGGTTTTGGCCATGCATGTGCTTAGTTTAAAATTCAAGTGCAAGCAATACAGCAGTAGAAGGAGAGCAGTAATTGTCCATGGGTATGGTACACTGAAGGATGTGAGTTGTGAAAATACCTACTGAATACGTGAGATTATGAATGACTCTATTTCTCCTTGAGGAAACAGAATTTCACAGTGTAAACAAGCATAGGAAAAATCGGACTATTTCCTGAAGCAAATACAGTATGTACGACATTTACATAGTGAACAAGGCAATATGTTTGCAAATTGAGTGACGCCATTTGATCCACTGTCCTTTTTTATGATAAAGTCACGTTTCTCAAGTGTCTGTATGTACTTCCTTTTTCTGCTGATGGAAAAATGTATATTTACCAATCAGCATCCCTGCAGTAGGCTGCATTGCAGGGGCTGAGCTCTGTCAGGGTCAAAGATCAACTCCTTTAACCAGTGCTGTCTCCAGGATGATGGTGAACTCATTCAGTGTGTGCAGCATGCGGGACAGGGAATGTACAACAGCACGGTCCCGAAGCAGAGCACCTTCTTCATATGTCCGTGTTGTCAGGGGACACTCTGCCAGCAAGGGGAGCCACTGAGAGAGCAGCCGGTCCCTGCAGAAAGGCACCAGTCAAAAGTCATTCAGATGTATAAATACCTAATGTGGTTTGACACTGAATGTGCTTTTTCCTAAAACGTCAGGAAGCTAAGATGCTAAGTTGAGTATTCAGTTCACTCAATGTCGGTCCAAAGAATATGCACAGGTACACTGATCTGTCAGTGGCCAAATTACAGACATTGGACACAGTAAATACAGTATATTACTAAATTGCCAACTGCTTTGAGTCCTTTAAACCACTTATATTAAAGATAATATTTTAAAGATTGTTTTTACTAGAAATATGCTCCAAAACCTATTATATGGAGAGGTGCTGCCAAAGGCTTCTGTGGCCCAGACTGAGCAGTGAAGTTATTCCCCTCTAAAGTTTCTGAGCCATAACTTAAATTCAGAGATTTCTTTTTTCCATTTTCCTCTTAGAGTTACCATTTGGGTTTTATTTTGCTTATTTCTTATTTAAAACTACTCACCTGATACCCAGGCAGACAAACAGCTGGAACTTGCCCTCTTTTCCAATGTTTCGTTGTGAAGCATTGATGGAGTTGACATAGTGGCACAGAGAATCGCAGGGTGGACTCTTTGTCAGTGTTGATCCATGCAGGTCACCCATCTGATCATCTGTCTCCATGGAAACCACAGCCTTCTCTGTAAAAGTAGTTGGGATATTTTGACTAAACAATCTACTAATTTACTGAAAGTAATTCAAAATGAGGCAAAACATAAGGATGGCGTAACACTTGTTAAATATTTAATATTCATTGAGACTAGGTGGAGAGAGGAGGCAGAGAGAAGTGAAACATCACTTGTAATGTGTCGATGCTCTTGATGAACTCACTTACCCACAAAGTCCCAAACAAACACACTCCTCTGGAAAAGACGGTTGTATTTGAACCCATGGAGGAGGAACTTCTCCAAAGAAAGCACCAGACCTCCTTCACCACATAACAAGACTGTCAAGTTTCCCCTCTGGGATGACAAAATAGGAACAGTTAATGGAGGCACTGTAATCAAGACTCGCATCTAACAACTTCAATAAATCTGCTCATAAAAGTGCAGTTCCCCAAAATCCTCAACAACAGAGAACAGTTTAATCTAAGACGGCTTTTCTTTCCTTTACTCAGAGGAAATAAACAGAACAGCTCACACATCAGAGTAAACTGGGGGCCTATTTCAGATGAACCAAAGCAACCTACCAAGTCTCATCAGTGTTTTTAACTTGCTGTTTAGATGAAAGAGAGTCTAGTATGATACACAAATGAGGCCTAGGCTGGAGAACGCACAGTAATGAACCATTATGGAGATTAAAAATAACACACTCACAAGTTCTAACACGTCTCTGCACATATGCTCCTCTTTGCATTAATCATTTTCAGCCTTTGTGAGCCAACAGGTTAAATGAAGGGACTGAATCAGGGGAGCACATTCACTATTACAGTCACATACCTCTTGTTCATGTTTGTGGAAGTATTTAACAAGGTTGTTTGCTGCCTCCCTCATGTCCTCTTGTACTTCAACAGACAACATTCCTGAGAAGATAAAGTATAGTTACAAACAGAAACATGAGTACGAATGACGACAAAGATGAGGGGAAAAGAACAGCGGGTAAATAGAAAGGTGATACAGGGGCATAATCTGTTATTATAATGAGCTCACCAACAAGTAGGACAGCTATTGTACTAGAGAATGTATTCTTTGTCAGTACGTACTGCTTCGGCTGCCAAGTGATCCCAGCACTGTTCGTACGGTCTGAGAAGGAGAGGCCAGCTCTGGAGGCGTCCCTGTCCACCTTCCAGCATCCTCCTCTCCACCAGGTGACACCAGCTGTCCAATGAGAACTCTTTCCAAGCTGCCGTCACCCACGCCTTTCCCGAGCCATCGGCCACATGGGAACCTGAAAGGAAAGAGGACACAGTAATTCATTATAATCAACATGAAAATTATGATTTATTTCACAAGGACTTGGCATAAGTGAGGACCATCTGTTCTAATCAGCTAGTGTTTATTTATCTAAATAACCACACTGTTGGTTTGGTACACTTCAGCTACAAATCACAGATCTTTAGATTTATTTACCATTTTCCAGGCAACAGCTATTTTCAGATCAAGACTATAAAAGGCATTAAATAAACATCCAGAGACTAGCAATACATCACATGGAATATGTAGGTTCTTACTTTCTGTATCATGTGAAACAGCGACTTTCTCATTATTTGACAGTTACCACACAACAAGCTGCAGTCCACAATCACATTATTTTGCAGTTACTGTGCTGTGAACTCACAATCACTATTCACTGATGAGACAAAAGTCAGAAGATTAGTCTTACTTGTAGGTGTGTCCAGTAATCTCATTGTACACCATCACACAGTCAATCAGACACTTGGCCAGTAAACCAGAGTTCTCCTGTCCCAGCTGCAGAGTACTCAACCTGCCCAGGTTCTTGCACTGAAGAAGTACAAAAGCAATGAGTCTTTGTTAGGCTGTATGTGGTTTAATATGTGCTACCTTAATTCTCAAGGGTGTATACAAACCTGGAAAAAAATCTCTTGTGAGTTCTTTGGGATCTGTCTAACTCCTGAATCGCCCAGTTCTCCTGACACACACACCCAGGGATTAACTGTGGCCATTGCAATGCTCAGCTTCTTCATAGGTATAATAGCAACACGATATGGAATATCTGGAGAAAGACAAGACACCAAAGCAATATTTTATGAATTAACTTTATTTCTATCGCTTTAAAATTGCAACAATACTCTGAGAAAATATGATTTTTGTCATAGTTTTAAGGTGTATGAGACGCAGTAAGTTTGGTTTGGAGAGTGGTGGAAAACACAAGAGGCAAAACTTTCAGTCATAAAACTGGCAACTGTACCATTTTGTTAGCAGGACTTACTGATGGAAGTGAAGACATGTGTAAAACAGAGGTAGTCCACAGTGTTTAGAGAGAGCAGGTGGAACAAAAACTGTTCCCTTTCTTCCTCAAAAAGCAGGAATGCATAGGGCTTATACAGCTGCCTGTTGGGGAAAAGAAGGGAAATTCAGTTAAAGTGTGGAAATAAAAATGCCAAATAAAATCTATCAACAATTAATTATGAGTAAAGTCTGACCTGAGCAAATCCTGGTTTGTAAGCAGCTCTTTAAGGTGCTGGGAAAGCATTTTCTTCTCCAGTGCCAGATGGATCCAGGCCTGGGCCTGACCCACCTCAGACAGACCCTCGCTCATGGTCTGGATAAACCTGGAGGAACAATGGACAGTGTATTTAATGGCACTTGGAAAGATATGATTCATCACTCTGAGACCAAGATGTAATGTAATCTCTCTTAATCCAACAGAGAGGAACAAATGCAGGATATAACAATCTGTATGTGTAGTATGGCAATATTGGAAAAAAGAGAAAGATCTCAGCCATGATTTGAAAAAGCAAATAAAGCTTAAAATATTTGTCAAATAATATTTTTCATAAAATCTTATTACCTCACATCTTGTATTAAGGATCCTCTCTGGAGCAGGGTCCCATCATCAAATGTTCTCTGGTCCGAAGCGTTAAACCCTGAACAGACAACCAGTTCAACGTCAATGATCAGACAATTCACAGATTTTACAAGAAAAACAAAGCCACAGGGTTCTGCTCTGACCTGCAGACTCAGCTGTTGCCTCTGTCTTCTCCTGTGCCGCCTGGTAGTGAAGCAGATGGGACCAAAGAGCAGACTTCCCCTGTTCAGAAAAAACACACAATACTCACAATACTAAACTTCACACTCACAATATTCAACCTCTCCATACACCAAGCGCTATGATGTAGATTTGTTTACATGAGGACAGACAGTTTCAGATGGATTAGTAGGTTATCTGAGCTGATGGGTTAGGATAAATTATGTGTGTGTGTCTGACCTGTTTCAGCTGCAGACCATGGCCCCAAGTTCTCTCCAGTAGGTCACACAGACCATGGATGAGTGTGTTTTCCTGCAAGCCTGTGATGTTGGCTTCTCCCTGACCCAGTTCTGCACTCTCCTTCCCCATCCTCTCCACCAACATCTGTTTGGTCTGAAGAGACAGAAAAAAGGCAGACATTAACCTTGTGTCATTATTTACTAAATCAATGACAGCAGCACCTCCATTACCACACAGAGAGCGTGCTCACCTTCAGACGACACTCATTCAGCAGCCCATCAACAAATTCTCGATGAGTCTGTGTGACAGCTTGAGGAGACGGGTCAAGTAGCTTAGCATGACGTAGGTTCTTCCTTGCAAAACTGTGCTTCTAATAAAGAAATAAAAACAGTGAATCAGACATAAGCCTCCTAAAGCCTTGGAGAGTGTGTATCTGTCTGTCTACCCATGAAAAGCACCTGTCTCTGTTCATTGTCCCCTCCTGATTGATCAGCTGCTGTTGATCTTTTAGTGTCAGTCCTGCGTGATGCTGTGACACGACTGGACCACCTGTTCACCCAGATAACAAAATAAAATTCACAATGTGTAATGTGTATGATGGCAGATATCCTCACACCAAAACCTCAATAAATGTGCTACATCGTCGGTATCATGTTTAAAACAGGTTTACTTTAAATAATA
>OMLM01012624.1:0-13334 GCA_900302695.1 Helostoma temminkii
AGTCATCATCCCTCCCCATCAGACTGGTGTCTGGAGGCTCCAGATTTACCTGAAGCTAAACAGTGAACCAAAGTCAACTGTCCACTTATATTCACCTACATTCTGTTAATTAAGTATCAGTCTCACCTGAAACTTTTTTGTTTTTGGAAAGGCTCAGAAATAATATGAAGTTATGATTAGGACTGTTTCTGTTCTTTAACCCATTCAGACCAGAATTTTCATTACAATGGACATCAAACGTAAAATGTCAGCCTTTAATTGCAGTGCTCATCTGTGAATTAATGTTAAAGATTTAGAAGACACCAGAGTAATTAACAGGAACCGCTAACGTGAAAAACGTTCATAAAATATACATGATGGTCTCGATTCTCTTGATTCATGCTTTTATTTTGTTAAATTCATGTACTCCCTGTTTTTCATTAAGTGGTCCTCTGTTTTGTTTCAGATTTTGCCCATCCCCCTTTGCACGCCTTTCTTCTTTTGTTTGCTTTGGCGCCGTTTCTTCTGGCCACACCCCCTCCCACCTGCAGCTTCTTACCTGTCTCCTTTTGTAGACACACCCCAGACTCCTGCCAGACTGTCTTCCCTGCTCTGCAGCTCTTCGTGCCTCTTCTGTTCTGCTGTAAACAGTCCTCTGCTTTCATGTAGTTTTCACAGGTAAAACCAAGAGTCATTTAGTTTAGAGTTTATTGTTTGAACAATCTGTCTCACAAGATGCATCTTAGCGAGAAACCAGAGGTGTTTAAAATTCACAAACTCAATAATCAAGTAAAAATGCACATTTGCTTAGGAAAATACTCCAGTACCAGTACACTATACTTTTTCTACTCAAGTAAAAGTACTCAAGTACAAGTTCTGTACTTATGTTGTTACCTGTGGACTGTGGAACAGAAACAGCAGTGGGTAATCAGATGTTAACCACCTTATGTAGTGACAGGTTTAATCCATAAACATTTCATTAGAATCCAACCTGTTAATAACTAAAATTAAAGTAGTTCAGTTAAAGTATCATAAAATGGAAATACTCCAGTAAAGAATAAGTACCTCAAACTTGAGTAAATGTATTAGTTGCTTACCATCTCTGCATAAAAAATACCTGCAAACACACGTTCCAATACTTGTGCTACTGTATCTTCTGTTGTTTAATAGATTTGCTGTAGAGGTAAATACCAACATAGACAAGCTGACACATTATCTCACTGCTTCATCGTGATAACAGCTCTACCTGTCAGTTACCTGGAGCTGTTAAAATTATTAATCTTACATTTTTATTGGTTTATAGAGAACTGAATACATCTATACCAATGGATGCCTGGTCTGAAGAGGCTAAGTAGTTTATTCCTTATAGACAGTGAATCCTTAAACAGAACCCAGGTCTGTTTTTGATTTATACAACACTATGCAATTTGTTTTAAGTGTATAAAGTTTGATTACAAAGGTAAATGCAACAAACATGCAAATACTTGCACATCAGTCAGTACAGTTAGTGTGTGTTTAAATGGGGAGAAGCTTTTTAAGAACAGACTCTGCAGTTGCCTGTAAAGTTTCTTTGTGATTGTAAGAAATTATTGAAATAATTAGATTTGTTTTTGTAGCAGAGATACATGTTTGTTCTGTGAAGAACTTTGATAAACATGTCAGTATTATGAAATGAGATAGTTACTGCACCTGGGATGCAGCTGCACTATGTGTGGTTGGCTACTCTGTCATCATACTGAGCCAGAGGGTGTCAGAGACCTTTTCATCTTTTTCCAGAGAGGCTGCCACATGTGCAAGCTCCATCCTGTTCGCGTCTCCTGCTGCCTGCTTGATATTGCTCAGTTGTCACTTTTTAAGAGTTGCAATGGCTTGAACTTTTACTTTTTGGTGTGTGTTAATGCAGCTTTTCACAGGTACTGTACACCTGTAGCTGTAAAACATATGTTTGTTCTTAATCATAGCATATGGAGGTTATACAAGTTATGAGCTGTTGTCAAGTTCCTCTTTACCTACTATCTTTTACCACCTCCAAGCTGTCATGGTGAAGTACAGTGTACTGCCTCCTTGTACTTTAGTGGTGCTATTTATTTACAGTTATGCATTTTTTTTAATGTGTGACTTACTTTTAGGTTGTTGTTTTGTATATGTGTACATGTTGTTATCCATATTTATCATATTATATAATTTTATAGTTTATAGATGAAAAGTAAATAATGAAACTATTTCTTACTTTTCACATGAAAAGAATAAAATGTTGAATATTATATACCCTTTTGAAAACAAACATGTACTTAATTAAACTTAAACTTAACAAACTTATTTAAGGACATGGAAAAAGGAGGTATGGTTTAATGTGTTTCATATTTCTGCATGTTGTGACTGTAGATCAGCAGAAGTAAAACACATCATCCTTTGTTGTTTTTTAGGTTTTGGAGCACGACCAATTATTTGTGTGCTTTTAACCTGAGCTTCAACTTTATGCATTGCAACTTTTTTTTCTTTGCATGCTGCATGTGGTTTGTTTGGCATTTTCTCTAGTGCGCGTATTATGTCTGTTGTGGCTTAATGATTTCATTTGATTACAGAAATTAAATTAAAGGAATCATTTTTTAAAATCTATATCATAAAGATGCAGATATGGAAACAAAACAGCATATGTTGAAAGCACTAAAATCAGACCAACTGTACATGAAAGCAGTTCAAACCAAATAAAAAGTAGTGCACAACTGCTAACTACAGTTACAGTACTTTAAGTAATTGTTTAGTTAAGGTTGTTTTTATCAGGAAACGTCACTGAGAGTTTAATCTTTGACAATTTAGCTTCTTTTTCATTTTTACAAAATCATGAAGTTTCCCTGCGTCACGTGACGGAGGCCACAGCTGCTTCTCAAATACCCGGATGTGGTCGTTGTGTTGTTGCTCCACAGCTGCTGTCATGTGATAGCTCGTCTGAGGAGCTGCTGGGGACAG
Source organism: Helostoma temminkii (assembly GCA_900302695.1). NCBI lineage: Eukaryota > Metazoa > Chordata > Actinopteri > Anabantiformes > Helostomatidae > Helostoma > Helostoma temminkii. The sequence goes on from OMLM01012624.1 coordinate 2,950, forward strand.
TGGCTTCCTACCTTTACATGAGGCTACATTTAGAAAAAACTCAGGATTGAAGTTTATGTTTGCTGGAGAAGATAAACACGGCTCTTTTCTGACGGACAACAGGGAAGCTGGGGTTGTGTAGCTTCGCCCCCGGACGCTGCCATGGGTTGCTGTTACAGCTGCGATAACGACAACACAAATCAGGTAGTCAGCTAGCTGCTAGTTAGCTACATGTCCCGATAAATGATATCTTAAGGTACAGAGGAGACAGTGGTATTTTATGTATCAAGGGTGCATCATACCTAAAGTGAAATGGTGTAAGTAAAGTGTGACTGTGTGTTTTTGTAGTTTAAAGTAAAATGACACCTAAAAATTAGCTCTAGCTTGTTAGCCTTCGCGTAAGGCCTTGTCCAGATAGGCTGCTGTGAACTTAGCACATAGCTTAAGTGGAAACAGTCATAGATGAAGAAAGATAAGAAACTTAAGGGTTATCATTTACAGCCATATTTAACTTCAGCAGAATATGATAAATTATGGCTTGATGACACTCAATCTTGAAGTCAAATGTTAGGGTTAAAACGGTCCTGGAAGTAAAGTACTACTAATTGGCATATTACGCAATACTCAATTAACACACAAACCGGTATAACAACAAAGAAATTGACACGTGTTTTTTTTTTTTTTAATACCACGTTCTTGTTTTGTCTTGTCATATGACTTCTATCTTTAGCTTATTGAAACATGTTAGTTCTTCCTTCGTGCAGAAAATCGTTAGTCACATGCGACTCATCTCAAGGATAGCAGAAGGTGTAAATCTCTTTTCTATGTTATCTATATAATTCACATTAGTCTCAAAATGTGGCCTATTTGTAAGATAAACTCCATCAGATTTTTGACAATGGTGCAAATCAGTGTGAAGATGATTAGTTTTATTGATTTATGTCCACTTTGACTGGCATTAGCTAAATTATTGTAGGATCAGTCTTGGCTGTTCGTGTGTTGTTCAGTTTATAGTGAGATGTTGGTGATTGCCCTGTTGTTTTAGTGTAAGTTGATGAATGTCAAAGCACAGCTTACAGCAGTGTTGTTAGGGCTTGTAAAGATATGTGTTACCATATATGTAAGATTCAGTGGTTCCTCGTGCTTTCTCCTTCTTCATATGAAGAAACAACTTCAAATAGTCACATTTACTATTTCATAGTCTAAACTATTGGTCTTTAAAGTGAAGCTGAATTAAAAAAGCGAATAGATAAAGCACATTCATTTCTTCTCTTTCTACTTGAATTGTTGCGCAACTCTAACAGAATTGTTAAAACCAAATTTGCTGAGTACTTGCTAATCGTTGGATTATGTTCTTGTCCACCTGAGGAAGGAAGGACATGAGGAATACAAGCCACTGATTAACCCCCCAAACCCTGCCAGCAAACCACCAAATGGGACAGACTGGGTCACTACAAGTGTCCCCTCAGCTCGGACTGATGAACAGGCCCTTCTTACATCCATCCTCACAAAGACGGCACAGTAAGACACTTCTCCATACACCCAGTGATGAACCAGATTCAGATCCAGTAAATCATGTGGTTCATTAATAAACCTGTCATTATTCCATTGTTTCTTGTCTGTTAGGAATATCATTGATGTCGCAGCAGCAGAGTCCGTCATGATGGAGCAGCATGAATACATGGACAGAGCTCGGCAATACAGGTATGTAGATGAGCTGTTGTGATACTATGTCGCTGCTTCTCTGCTGTTTGTGTCTGGTCTCTGTTTCTACAGGAGTTGTCTTATGAAGAAGACTTGTCATTCATAGACAATCTATGAATGTTCTTCATAAGACAACTCATAATACAAACTATAAATATAGCATGAATATTTTAGAACCATATAATGATAACAATCTTAACTGGTGAGATGTAAAAATAATTAATGTCATGAAGTGACCTGCTCTATATTCTACTTGTTGCTTAAATGTAATTGGAATGAAACTGCTGAGATTTCAGCACCTACCTAGTGGCTTATTAAAATTAAACAGGAAGTGTTGTAACCTAAGAAAATTGCAGCAGTTCTGCTTTTACTTTAATGTTGAACTTGGGATCAAGTGACACCTAGTGGCATGTGAATAGTTTTTACCAAACACAGCTTCTATGCTTAGGCTGAAATGTACAGCAGCTAATCATAGGCTGAAATACAGGTCCAGATTGAACAGTGCCTTCTCAGGACATAGCGATCAGCTTTAAGAGGCAAGGGGGTGTGTCCTGGACAAACTGTGTTTTAAACTCTAAACTGTGTCTAGATAATGGCAGAGTTTTTGTAAGCTTTTGTCTTTTTGTTTGCTCCAGTACCAAGTTAGCCGTATTGAGCAATAGTCTGCCCCAGAAGAAAGCCCTTGCTCTCCCCACCCTCACCAGCCAGCCCCACCAAGTGCTTGCGAGTGACCTGGTGCCATACTCAGATGTTCAGCAGGTAATCACATTCCAACACAAACATGTTGGCATGTTTTTCCAGCAGTTGCATTGCTTCTTGTCATGTGTTGTTTCTGTGTATGCTACATTTAACAGCAGTGAGGTGCTGTCTTAGAAACAGTGTACAACACGTGGAGCAGTGTGGTATTTCAGAGTGTGGGGGAGGAATAAATGTGTGGCTTAAAATAGACCTTAAAGATATCTAATGCTTTCCTGTTGTCACAGTTTTTGTCCTGGACTAGGCTTGTTTCTGTGAAAATGTGGATTTAAGTGGTTTTGCATACTGTAACTATGTAACTGTTTTCTGTGCAGGTGTCCAAGATCGCAGCTTATGCTTACAGTGCAATCTCTCAGATCAAAGTGGATGCTAAAGAAGAACTGGTGGTCCAGTTTGCCATTCCGTGATTCAGCGACTCTGGCCAGCATATTGTTCCTCCCATTTCGCTCTTTCTGTGTCACTCCTGCATCCTCAACCTCCAGCCCACCATTTATTAAAGCATCTTGGTCCTTGTGTTTCTCAGCTATGTCTCTGCTACAAAGACATAGATGTAGAATTGCACTTTATGGCAGTCCTTTAATTCCCGTCTACTAAATTATGGGTCAGTGACAAGTTGTCATCATTATTAATGGTCCATTACAGTAGAAGGATCAGTGAGGTGTGAACTTATATTTACAATAACAACACAGTCAGGCTTTGTCAGAACCAGCTGTGGAAAAATCATCATTCATCTTTCTTGATATTCTCTCTGATGTTTTTAAACAGTCGTCTCTGTAAATTTATGTTGTTAGTTTCTGTAGCCTTATATTCAGTCAAACAAGGCTGGCTAGACTCCACAGTATATAGAGGCATTAAAGAATGTATTCACCTGGGATAGAGCGAGAGGGTTGTTGGCACATTTCACTGGCTAATGCTGTATTTACATGATACAATCTGCACTGGAAAATAAGAAATGATGAATCTTTGTGCCGTGAAGTAATGAAAACAATCACAGTAGCAGCAGTAGGTGCAAGTGCAGCGGTTAAGGGTTAGAACGGTTGATAGGAAACAAAAATAACATTCAACATGGTGTAAAGTTCACACTTCATCTTTGTTTTAGTTGTCCTTGGGTGACACTGCCAATTTGAAGATTTTTCTCTTTGCACAGCAAAACACACTTAAAATTGGAGCTAAAATATATATTTTCTTATAAGGGTAAGATGTGATTACAAATTTAGAAGGTTATAATAATATAGCTCTGATACATGCGAGGAAGATATTTTTCACTACCACCTCAACATGAACCAACCTAACTTAATAAAATTGTTTGACATTTTATTGTAATAATGTTTAAATAATGTCTGTGAATCTGGTTAATTTAGTAATTAGTTATGCCAGTTGAGGTAAAACAATGAGTGACCCCCACATCTGGTGTCCTCTGGTGGGTGAGGATGCAAACACAAGTACAGGGCTGTTGGGTGAGCCTACTAATATCACTGGGTGCAGGAATGGATGGAGCCTTCTTGGGGTTCTGAAATTAACAGACAGTAATGTGTCCTCTGCAGCGTTCTAGCACTGAAACAAGGAGCTGTCAGACTCTTTAAATCAAATCCTAGAACTTCATATATTTAATAGCAGTGGGGGGATACGCAGAGGAATGGGGTGAGTGTGGAGGCAGATATTGCTAATTCATGTCTTCGTTGTACAGAATTTTCTGAATATAAACACAGATGATGGATTGTATGAAGTTCCTCTTTTTGTGGACAGTTCATTGGTCAGGATTGACAAAGATCTTGTCATAACTGTTTTTATGGAACACTTTTAAGGCCTGCTAGCTGTTAAAGGCTTGTGCTGCAGAGTGTAGTATGATGGAGTTGTTCATATTAGTCAGAAACTAACCATTGTAGCAGTGTGGGGAAGCGTTAACAATCTCTTTACCACAGCAGATAAAATGAGACAAGAAGGTTTTGTGATTATTTATTTGTGTTTTTAAATGTATATTTGCTCTTTAGAGGAGCGCATGTGACCGTGTGCATGGGCAGGCAGCACGGGGAGCGCCTCTAGAGTCTCTAAAGGGATGATCAGCAAGGCTGTGACTATTTCAACCACACAAATTATTTGAGCTTTTTGCAATGGGTGCCTGGCATTTTTTTCCTTTTCAGTTGTTACTCAAATGTGTAATACTACCTGAAATATGTTTGTAATATGTTAGGCTACTACCAAAAAAATGTAGTTTATTTTTTAGTTCTTTTTTGGTTTAATTAATTCATTAAAGACTTTAAACATAAGCACTTGTGTCTTATTACACAAATATTAACATCCACATGCTCACATGTTGAAAGTGGCTGGTTCAGTAGTGCTACAGACAACTGGTGTGCAACTTTGTGCCAGATTAGTCAAAACAATATGAAACGGCAAAATACTAAAATATTGATATATTGATCTTGCTGTGTCACAGCACTGAAGTCCTTCTTCAACTGAATCAGAGCAAAAATCACGCGACTCCTAAACAAAGTTTATATACATTTTTATTGTGTATACAGAAAACTCCAAAGAAGTCTCTATCCATGCAAGTTAGATCTTATCTCTATTTTATCAGTATGACACATACTGTAGTATATGACACTATATAGTACATACAATCCAATGAACAAGTTGAACAAATAGGTTTCTTGGAATATGTTTTGAACCAGCAGCCACACTTGCTATGTGTGTGTTTCTATGTGTTGCTACACAGACTAGGATATGTAATGTGAACTTAGTCTGCTTTTAAGCTCTTGTTACGCTGTTACGTGCCCACATACTTACCAAGCATTTGTGTCTCACCCAGACTCCCTTCTCTCTACACCTCTGAAATGTGTGACAGTATGAGGTGTTGTATGTTGTTTTTGGTTGTGTTTTGCACTTTTGCAAACTGCCAGCAACTGCACAGTATTGCTGTTGCTATGGTTACCATGCTCAGTAATGTCCTTATGAAGAACACAAAAAGTACAAGAACCTCATATCCAAACATGTGACAGCTATGTATAATGTGTGTGTGTGTGATGTGTGTTTGGGGTACATTTAAAGCTGAAATAAAGTCTCCACCTGTAAGCTTTGTTGGTTTCTATAGCATTTCCATGTAGAGTGATGGAGTGTAGATGTGGCAGCACTCCCAGCCTGTTCAACCCCGACAGAATAAAAATGCTGTTGCTGTGAAGATGCCGCTGTGAAACACATGCAGTTCATGCAGCTCGCACAAAACCTAAACACAAAAATGTTACATGCCTTGATACACACATGAATAGTAGGCTTGTTTTTAATTTATAGTGTAAAGCTTGTCCTTTTTTGTTCACAATGTAAAAGCAAACACTAAAAAAATCTTGATACAATGCAAGAATCAGACAACAAAAGCAAAAATACACATCACACTAACTACGAGAGCACTGGCTTACTATATTTTAGTTTCAAAAAATCATTCTCATCAAAGATTAGTAAAGCAACTCATGACTCATCAAACCACAAAATTTCAACTTATTATTCAACATATTTCAGATACAAACTCTTAATATTGATTCCAGTTGCATATCTGTGTTCTCTAACTAAACATCAGTGCAGCTTTCAACACCATCTATTATTGTATACTCTGAGATGAACTTGAAAAGAAATTTGGGGTCTTCTGGCTCTTGCTTAGCTAAAGTTGTGCTTATCTGAAAGAACGCTGTTTGTTTCTTGTAATAATACCTCATCCATATTTGCCGATGTAAAATTAAGAGTACCCCACGGCTCAGTTCTTGGGCCTCTCCCCACCTATAGGCCAATATCTCACTCCAGAGTGTTTTTGTACTACACACCCTTCCTGTTGCATAACCTTGTACCTGTTACCAACCTTTGATCAGAGAGTTCTTTCGCTTTCAATGAATTAATAAACCAAGTATTTACAGTATAGCTCACGTAGTCCTACCAATAAGATCATGGCATTAACTCCTGTGCCATGCAGGTCTCCCTCTTCTCCCTCTCCCTGTCTTTCTTATGCTTTCTATCTTTCTTCCAGTCAGTGAAGGTGTGTAAAGGTAGCGTAAAGATACTTTACGTAAAGGACTTTTGTCTTTGAGCACAAACTGCAAGCTTCAAAACAACATTAAAGAAGAAAGTACATTGTTACAGCTTCCCAAGAAACAGGTTGAGGCAGAACTAGATTAATGATTTTATATTAAATGGAGAAAACATTATATACAATACACCATAAGACCATACATGACTCACACTTATGTATCGGCTTAATGCTGATGGCATGTGTGCCAAGATATACATGGAGGGATAAGAGTTTAGTCTCTGATGGAACTGATAACACCTCAGGAGGTGACAGAAAAACAAAAACCTGGGGAAGTTCTGGTGGGATCTTCCTGCAATGCTTACACATTTAGCATGTTTTGTCAACATAAAAACCAACATAACGTAGCATGAAATACTTGTGCATATTTTCACTTTTGCCACTAGCCTGACTCACAATAGACTACTTGAGTAGTTACCTTCCACCACAGCCTCTTTTAAAATAAACATTATTTGGAGGTGACAGTTTTCCTCTATAGAAGCACCAAGCAGCACAACACAGTGGAGCAGGAGCACAGACACTGTTTTAACTACTTGAATAAAGTTGACACTGCTGTATGTAACTTTATTGCAAACTTATATTTCATTACAGCATACAGTGCCTTGAAAAAGTATGTCTCTATGAGCTTAGCACATCTAACCACTGGGATTTTTGCTCATTCTTCCAGGTAAAACTGCTCCAGCTCCTCCAGGTTGGATGGGTTCTGCTGGTGTACAGCAGTCTTTAGGTCAGACCACAGATTCGGTGTTAGATTCTGGGCTTTTACTGGGCCATCCCAACACCAGCGGTCTCTCACTGAACCAATTGAGCGTTGCTTTAGCAGTGTGTTTAGGGTCATTGTCCTGCTGGAAGGAGAACCTCCTCCCATGTCTCAACTCTCAGACAGACTGAAGCAGGTTTTCTTTAAGAACTGACATATGTTCAGCACCATCCACAGCTCCTTCAATTCTGACCAGTTTCCCAGTACCTGCTGATGAAAAACATCATCAGGCTTTTCATGATACTGCCACCACCTCCTGCACCTCCACCCTCTCTTAGCAAGTTTGCTGTGGTGCCATGTTTCTTCCACTTCGCTATGATCTATTTAATGGTGTTTGGTGGCTTTTCAGAGCAGGTATATATGTATGCTGAGATGTTGTGACACTTAGATTGGAGAAAAGTGCACTTCATTTAACTAATTATATGACTTATTAAGGTAATTGGTAGTACCAGAAGTGAGATTTTTGAAAATGTTTTATTTTTGCATTTTCTTTAAACAAAGACAAATATTGTTTAACCATCTGAACTTTCTTAGTTCTTATTTTTTAAACAGGAACCTTATTATAACTTTTTTTTCACCTCACGGTAAAGGAAACACAAATTTTGTCATTTTAATTGCCTAAATATCTAAATACATATTTATTTCAATCTTTATTTTATTTATTTAAATAATTAAGACACTGCACTTTGCATTATGGTAGGCAAAAAGCAGATTTAATCATACAATCCAATACAATGACTATGAAGGAATATACAAATACCCTGTTTTTGTAATTATAAGTTGCTTAAATCTATTACATTTTCATATTAAAATAATTATAAATATATAAGTATAATTTTCAGCACAACTTTTATAAACCTGGCAGTGATTTATTTGTCAAAAACAGGTGAAGGCGGTCTGTAGAAACCACTGACAATCCAGCAGGGGGCAGAAGACATGTCTCAGATTGTGTGCAACAGGTTTTTAGGGAAACTATTGATCCTGTTGAATAGAGGGAGGTCTCAGAAACTTATGTCTATATCGTGATTCAAATGGCGTGTTATGGTTAAATGCAGTTCAGTGGGGCACATTCTGTTATTTCAGATGTTTTAAATTAATCATGTATCAGTTCAAAGATATTCATGAAGTAAGGCTCCAGATCCTGCTCATTCTTAATCTTAATCGTTGATCATTTTAACAAAATCATGAAGTTTCCCTTCGCTTCTCAAATACCCGGATGTGGTCGTTGAGTTGTTGCTCCACAGTTGCTGTCATGTGATAGCTCGTCTGAGGAGCTGCTGGAGACAGTGGCTTCCTACCTTTTATAATGAGGCTATAATGACAAACATTCAGCATAGAAGTTTAAGTTTGCTGGAGAAGATAAACACGGCTCTTTTCTGACGGACAACAGGAAGCTGGGGTTGTGTAGCTTCCCCCCGGACGCTGCCATGGGTTGCTGTTACAGCAGTGAGGTAGTCAGCTAACTAAGTTAACTTAAATCAGTGCTGATATGGCTGGTGAGGATACATGTTACTATATCTGTAAGATTCACTGGTTAATTAGATGATGGCTCATGCTAATTGTCCTAATTTAATATTAATTTTATGTTTGAATTTTCTAATGGAGAAACAACTTTAAAGTGATGCTAAATTTAAACGTCAATAGATAAAACACACTCATTGCTTGTCTTCCTGTAACATAATTTAAAATTATATATTATCGTCTCAAATATGAGTATATTAATGGCAGGTGTGAATTGAAACCAGCCTGGAGGATAAATTTGTGGTCTCTAACCAACTTTCCTCAGACTGATGTATCTACTTAGATGAGTAATGAAATGAAGTCCAGTTGCCATGATTCAGCTTCACCTGGATGACTGAGAATCTTCACAGACGATGAGCTGAATACTTACTAGTCATTCGGTCATGTTCTTGTCCACCTGTTGCAGAGACAGGATCAATATAAGCCACTGATTAACCCCCCGAACCCTGCCAGCAAACCACCAAATGAGACAGACTGGGTCACTACCAGTGTCCCCCCAGCTCAGACTAGTGAACAGGCCCTTCTTATAGCCATTCTCACAAAGACGGCACAGTAAGACACTGCTCTACGCAGACATTGATGAGTCAGATTCAGCATGAAGTAAATCATGTGGTTCCTTATTAAACGTGCTATTACTTCCTCTCTGGCAGGAATATCATTGATGTCACAACAGCTGATGGTCGCGTGATTGAGCAGCCTGAATACATGGACAGAGCTCGGCAATACAGGTGTGGATGATCTGTTGTGTGTGTGTGTGTGTGTGTGTGTGGGGTCTCTGGACAAGAGTTGTCGTAAAAATTGAGAATCTATCAGATTTAAAGATTTTTATAAACTGTAAATATGGTGCAAATATTTCAGAGCCATATAATGATAACAATCTTAGGTTATTTCTTTTTGTAGTTTGTTGGAAAATAAGTGATTTTAACTGGTGAGGTGCTGAGAGTAATTCAATACTTTTACAAACTGACCAGCTCTGTATTCTGCTTGTGGTTGACACTTGCTTAAATGTAGGTTAAAATGAAAGTGTGGGCATTTCTACACCAACCCTTAAAGTGGCCATATTATGTTAATTTAAGGGATTATAGTTTATTCTAGGGCTACACTGATACAAGATCATGTCGTTTCCAGGTGAAAAACAGCAAATAAAAGGTATAATCACTTTTAATGCAACAACTCCTCTGGCCTTGAGACTGAAAAGACTTGTTTGAGCTCTTCCCAACTTGTAGAAAACCTCCAGGGGTCTGAACTAACCCAAACAAAAGTGCATCACTCAGTGCGTTTACAGGGACACGTAACTAGGTTTCTAATCGGCTTTTTACAAGAGCACATGTGCGTAACAAACTGTGTCTAGATCAGGTGTAGGCAACCCTGGTCCTTAAGAGCTGCAGCCCTGCTTGTTTTTCAACTATCCCTGCACTTACAGCTTCTGATTGGCTGAACACACCTGATCCAGGTAATCAACAGTGGGAAAGGAACGGATAGCTGGAAAACAAGCAGGGCTGCAGCTCTTAAGGACCAGGGTTGCCTACACCTGATCTAGACACAGTTTGTTACGCACATGCGCTCTTGTAAAAAGCCGATTAGAAACCTAGT
>OMLM01012625.1:0-10077 GCA_900302695.1 Helostoma temminkii
TTTATTATTATTATTATTATTATTATTATTATTATTATTATTCATTTGCATGAAGCACAGGATGCTGAACACATTAGTCTGTATGATCTACCTTGACCCATGAGACACATTTTTTTACATACAGTTAGTACTTGACAGCTTTGCTACAATTTTGATAAATGGCATTTATAATTCTCCTTATGCTGCTGCCATATCTCAGCGACTGGAATGTGCTGTAATGTGCTGATGGCTGAGTGTGTATGAGTCCTTGATTGTGCTCAGTTGTCAGCAGTCTTGCTCAAACACTGTCTGTGGCAGAATTACAGACCTCAGTAGCTTACAAATCAATCATGCAAGCACTTTTACAGCAATTAGGCTTGAGTATCTGCGTGAGAGACATACCTTTGTGTATTTATGTACCTTTTTTCTATGTATCTTAAATACAGTTTCTCTGCTAAGTGCATTATTATCGATATTAAATGTTAGCTATTAAAAACCCTCACCATGGGAGCCATTTACAGTGTTTTAATTCATATGTATATATTATATATTTGCAATATATGAATGTGATGTTAAGGACATTGGTATTCATCTAAAATGTGTTCAGTTTATAAAAATCTCACCACAAGAACTGCACTATGTAGATATGTTTGGGTACAGTGGGCAAGTGGACAAGAACCTGTTTTACGACCATAGCCTGCTACTCCCAGGTCAGAGGTGCCTAGTTGCACGCCAGTCTGTGGATGAACAAGGGCTTTACCTCAGCTGATCTTGCACGTGTGTGTGTGTGTGTGTGTGTGTCTGTGTGCGTGTGTTTGTATGTGTGTGTATGTGTGCGTGCCACTGCAGCTGTTCCTCCTCTCAGAGAGATTAAGTTTCACAAGATGTGATGGATGCCAGTGTCTGTAGAGCCAGCTGTGTGTGAATGCGTGTGTTTGTGTATTACAAATTTGTCAGCACATTTCTGCATTTCTTTGTGCACATATGCATGCCAGTGTGTCCATATATGTATTTATATATGTTTAAAATGTCCTGAGGGTTGGGTCAGGTTAGGAGAGGTGATGTTAAGGTCAGGGATGTTATGAGTTGAGTTGATAATTATAGTGACTGTGCGTTTGGTTCCCACAGACCAGGCCAACGCAGTGTAAGCCAGGAAGACATGAGCAAGGCAACGGAGCCAGATTTCTGCTCTGGTCAAATTGTACTGGTACAAACAAAGAACCAGCCAAGAAAAAAAAACACAAGATTATACAGAACAGCACAGAACAGAGAAGATGAATGATGAGTTGAGAGTGAGTTTAGAAGATATATTGTCTTACAGTCAGAAGGTGGGCTTATTTCTTGCATGATCATAGAAGTGAGAAGATAATCATAGCGATTTTTCAGTGTCAAGTGAAATTTTAGGTCCAGTTCTCAAGAATCAAACTGTAAATGTTTTCAAAGAGGCTATTTTAAGAGACGGCCTTGTGGTGACCGTCAGAGAAGGCAGGCAGGAGGCTCTTTCTTCAGCTACAGTTAGCCAGGATCCAGCTGCGTTGCTGCTTGCAAAAGTGATAGGGTGTGGAGTTGAGAGGAGTGGAGGAGGTGGGCGAGAAGCTGAGATGAGTGGAGGAGGCAGAGCAATGCTATTGATTTACCTGGCAGTCAGAGGGGACAACTTCTAATCTAGCTTGGCTCTCCCCATCATCTGTCCATCCGTCCACCCATGTCTCTGCCTTCCTGTCTTTTTCTCTGTCTGTTGTCTGGGTTGCCCTCTGCCCTCACTTTCCCATACTTCTCCAGCATCTCAGCACAGTCAATAATGTGCATTTCTGTCATCTTTGTGTTATATTTCTTCGTTGTCTGTTTAATCAGTTTGTTCAAGTTACACATAATTGTTGCTTTTTCATAGCTGTCCCAATCTTTTTTTACTTTTTGTCATCCCTCTGTAGCCTTTTTTCTGTTTCCGTCCATCCATCACAGTCACACCCACATACAGGCTGTGAATTGGTAATTAATAGCAACGATGTCTTCACCTGTGGAGATGAGCATATGGTGAGATATTAAAAATTTAACTTAAGACTTTGCTTGCTTCATCTGTTCTCCACTTAGGCAGGTTTGTTCTTTCAGTTTGCCTCTTCTTTCTGCAGCTATCTTTGTCTTCCTCTTTTTCTCTCATTTTGGCTTTCCTCATCTTGGTACAGAGCTGCTTTGCTGTTGTATTTTATTTAGATTTTTAAATCAAGTATATTGCAACCAAACACTGTTGCTCATAGATATTTACCATTCTATAACAGACATTTTCCAGCATCAGATTTCTATATGTATTGCATGTGTGTAGGATTTTTCATAGAAAAGCCATTATATATGGGATATGTGTAAAGAAGAACAGAGAAGATAGAGGAAAGAGAGATAACTACATAGAGAGACAGATGGAGAGACAGTGACAGAGAGAGAGTTTGTGGTTGGGCGATCCCTTCATAGCCCCCCTTCATGTTCCAATCAGAGGGAGACACTCTAAAGGAGCCAGGCACAACCACAACAATTCCATTTTCCAGCCTCACTTACACACAGATACGCAATCTGAGCCAAAAATGTGAGCCTTCTACAGTCAAGGCTAAAGTGTTCCTCATCTTTCCACTCTCTCTTCTCTCAGTTTCTTCCTCACATTTACTGTCTGTCTTCTTGTTTCTGTCCTCCTCTTCACATTTTGTCTTTTGTCTGTTTCTTTCTCACCAGTGCTGTTCCTCTCCTCCCCTGTCTTCTATCCCCATGGCACGCATGATGGTTTGACATAGCAAACTGGTGCCAGACCACAAAGCCTTATTTTCCCTCTGCAGTTTTTTTCTCCTGCTCTTCCTCTCTCTGTCGCTCCCTCCATCTGTCTCTCCCCTCCTTACTACTACAGTACAGTTTAATCTGCAGCTGGGGCTTAGTGACATGGCTGCAGGACTTCCACATCACTTCTTTCTCTCTCCCGGAGGATTTGCTTCTGTTTGCATCCATTCTCTGTCCTTTCATTTTCTAAAGCTATTTACATATTTTATAATTTATACATTTTAATTTCCTTTATTCTTGGCTCTGCCTCTTCTCTCATATCTTCTCTTATCTTCTCATCCCCTCCTTTCTCTCTACAGTGGTGCCTGTGTGACATGTGTTTGCATTGCGTCTTATTATTCCCTTCTTTAATCACTGTCCCATCAACTCATTTGTAAAAGTCTTTGAAATCACTGACATGATTCTCAGAGAATGTTTGCTCCGATTTTCGAAGTGACTGAATATTTAATCTTTTTCACAGAAATTCATTATTTTGTTTTTCTTTTGCTTTTATCAACATCCTTTGTACGAAGTGGTCACGAACATTACTTGTAGATCAAACAGCAGGGCAGTTATTTGTCTTGGATTTTCTCTTTAAGAGCTTTATTTGGGTGGTTGCTCTCCTTTTTTCTTTCTTTTACTTGTGGTAGATCTCACAACTCATGCTACTTCTTTTAACCATTTTTGCTGCTCCAGGAGAAACATTTATCTCTTCATGAGCCAGTTTTTTTTTTCTTTTGAAACAGCTCTCCACCTCCAGGTGTAAAGAACAATAAATGTAAAAGCCTTTTATGTGAACCCACCATGAAGTAGCATTGTGGTGTATCAATCAGCAGTGTAGTAGCAACAGCGACGTTTATATGAACATTTTGCAGATAAATACTTCAGGCTAAAGTGAAAATTTTCCAGTCCATTATATGAGCAGAGTGTTTTGCTCTGTATCCTCTGTGGGAGTTTTTACCTCTGCTGTCCCTGCCATGGCAGAGCCTCAGTCTTTGGCCTAGTCTCAACAACCTCTCCATTCACAAACGACAGGGCCAAGCAGCAACTGGACGCCTCAAAATGGCTCCCACAAATCACCTACTGCACATTAAATCTATTAGTCTTTCTTAGCCTCTAATTTGTCTGGCTGTCCCGGATTAGCCTTTGCTAATGTTTGTCTGTAGATTTGTAATTAGTGACTTTGATTGTCCTTTTGTTTGTTTGTTTTTTTCAATTGAAAAAGGATTGGACTGTTGAGCTGAGCTTTTTCTTTTGTCTCTTCATTTATCCTTCATCCTGTTGTCATTCGTTTCCCGTCTGCATCTCTCTGGAGTGCTGAGAGTCCGATACAAATCCCATTTCTTGGTGTTCGTGTTCAGGAATTACGTTCTGTCTCCCCATTTCCAACTGACTCCCCAAGGCACGTGGGATTAAATGATGTTTTATGTGTGCGTGCAGCCTTTACTGTTACTTTTGATTGTGTAAGGGATTTCTATGCGTAATAATCACAGTAAAGACTGATCTCCAATGAGGTTTAAAGGTTTACAGAATGTGAGCATTGGCATGCTATGTGGGCTGTGTGAGTTTGTTCACTTGTGAGTGTCCATGGCTGTGCAGGCAGACAGAACTCGTGTGTGCATGATGGAGAATAATCTCTAAAAACTGAAATTACTAGGCATGCTCTGTCCTCAAAAAACAGGATGCCATAGACTTTGTGGAAAATTTGTGCCTTATGGATGGATTTGATGGATTTAATACAGTATGCTTATTTTATTTCATTATTATGAGAACATTTTGAAGAGCACACACAGCACAGTACTGTATATGTTTGCATGCTGCAGGTGTGCACAGGTTTATTTCCTTGAACATGTGTAGTCATAAACTTTGTTCATCCCTGTGGGGAGACCTGGTATTAAAGTAACGTGGTGTCAATACAATATACATAATATTAACACTAATATCATAAGACATGCCATTGTATTATATTAAAACATACCAACAGAGAGTCATTGTATAATTACGCCGTGCCCATACTTAAGCTTGTAAACATGCACTATGAAACCATTTCCTTTCCTCTCTAATGTATCCCAAAGCCCCTACTCAGCAATCCCTAACAACTCCATTCCTGGACGGCCTTTAGACACAGGAAGTGCCGTAGCAGGTCTCTCAATACCTCAATATTAAATTAGACCTGTCATTTAATACATCCCTTGGTGTAGAGATTGGCATCATTTTCCTTGTGCATCCTCTGAATCTCCCTGCCAAAGCAAAGAGACACATAACCAACTGCCGGCCTCTCCCATGCCTTTCATAAGAAGCTACTGTAATAGGTTTATTGAAAATAACAAGGTTGACTTCTAGAGTTACAGACAGAGCTCTGCTACCGTCTCGGGTAGTACGTCAATAAACTGTGGAGTATTTTTTCAATGGAGCCATTTTTAACTTACTAGTGTATACAGCTTAAAGCTAAGAATAGAGTTGCATTTTTATGTATTCTCTTGTAATATAATTCATTAATTCAAATAATGAACAGGTTGTAGCTTGGAAGAGAAGTAAATATTCAGTAAGAAGTTGTAGTGAAGTAATTGGGCTTATAAAGACACATAACGAATTTCTTCATCTCTTTGTGGTGATTTCCAAACCCCTAAACACTAAATGTTGCAATTAATATGCCATAATAAATTCTTACTTTAATGGAAGATGTTTTTCAGGGGCACATAAAGAGAGCTTTTTAAGCAGCTTCTGGTCATCAAATAAGTTAATTATAGAAATTGAATTGGCCTTCAGTTGGTATAGCAGAGAGTGTGTTTTTCTATAAGCGAACTAGTGGCATTTCAGTCAAGTGCAGATTCCAGGAAGGGCACAGATTGATCCCTTTCCGTCTGCACAGGGCCATTACCTCCTGACCTCAAAACTGTCTCTGCTTCCCAGTGGGCGTGTGCAAGTTCAGGTGCACAGTATTGTGTTTGTGAGTGTGCACAAATTACAGACATCTGTGTTGTGTCCCTTTTTGACAGAAAGGCAGACATAATAGGGCAGTGTCAAATCTATGACACACGCATACATGTGTACAGAGTGAAAGGCACTAAAATGTTGGATTATAACGTAATCTGACATTTCTTGGCTGATATGCTGATTCACCGATTAGAAACCAGCCTGCCATGCCAGGAGTGTGTGTGTGCGCGCGTGCGTGTGTGTGTGTGTGTGAGAAAGAGAGACACGATGACAGATAATGTGTTTGTGTGTGTAAGGGACTGATTTATTTGCAGGCAAGCTTAACGTATGCTGCCTGCTAGACCACATGAAAGAAAACAATCATCCGAATGAGGATTGTAAAGCTACATCTCTCTGATTGGAATTCAACAGTCAGCCTCCGTGTTTGCATCAGCTCACACAGACAACACACATTATCACACTCACACACACATACACACACACACAAGAGGCAATTTATCATAAGCTTGCTTACCCCAAATGGACTGCCCAACTCATGCATGCAAACAAGTACACAACCACACAGGCAGCATATATTAAACTCAACAAATTAGCTGCCCAGCGTACACACTCTCTGCAACACAATGATATTTTTCCTGTTATGGCGCATACTCATTGTAAGAAGCCTAGCCATCCCGCTCTGCTGTCCTCATAGACTATTTAGCTGCTTTCTCTGCTGCGCTGGGTGGCAGCCAGTGAAATGGTGGCGCTTATTGTAGAAGGCTGCTGGCTGCCATTGATTTGGCCCAGCAGGTCTCTGAGGAAACACACTGTTGCCCTGCCAGCTAGGCCCGAGGAAGGGGACTGTGGTGTATGCAAGCATGTGTGTGTCAAATATAAAGAGAGACAGGACTATAAACTGCATTTGTTGAAGTGGTACACTGTGAGGGGGCAGCTCTCTCAGTGAAAATCCCGCTCTACGGCACATCTGCACTAACTACATATTGTTATAACTGCCCTTTGGGAAAACTATAGGAAAGTCCAGAGTGATCAATTAGCCATGATGCTTTTGATGTGATTTACTGTGTTTACACAAAACAAGAGAGAGATGGAAAACCGCTCATTCAGAAAAGTGCTCTTTTCTGGAATACTCATCCATATTTTTCTGTCATATCTCCTCCTTTCTCCTCAGAGTTTTCTTCCCACACTCCGAGTCCTCAGACAAGCACTAAAAAACAAACAGGGGAAAGCTGGAATCAGACTATAAATAATGCAGACAGAGATTGGGGTCAAGTGCTTTGAATTTCACAACACATACATACGCCTCAATGGGAGCTCATGTGCATACATACACACATTCAGACACACACATAAGTCTTAGCACAGTTGTGAGGACACTTGATGATATAATGTATTTCTTAGTCTTTTACCTAAAACGCTAAACATCCAAATTAAATGTCAACCCTGACACTGTGCTTATTCTAACTACAACCTTAAAACTAATTATTAACCCTCAAAAACTCTTTAATGTTGCAAAGACAGCCCAAAATGTCCTCACAATGTAGAAATGTCTTCACAACAACAGTTTTCAGATAAATATTTGTCCACATCACACACACACACACACAGAGAGAGAGAGAGAGAGACATTCACACTATAACCATTTTCATATAAGCAATTTGTTTATCCCCAAGTCAGCAGTCAGTGTGATAATTAAGTCCACTTGCACACTCATTAAACATTGTCACACATACACCTAAACACACAGTTGACTCTCTTGCACATGCTCTGTCTCTACTGTACACACACTCAGGCCCTTCACTGCCTTTGATGTTCCTCGATGACAAAGCGTGACAAACGAGTCTGTTCAGAACACATTTAGGTCTCGTTGCCACCCCCTCCACCCATCCCTCTTCTTTCTCACTCTCCTTTTCATAAGTCCGACAAGGGCAACTCAGCCATCCTCTCCATCCACAGCCCCGATCCATCAGCACACTGCCATAACCTGCTGCAGCTCTGTGATAGATTGCTTTTCTTGTACTGATGCATGGGCCTATCAGACTTTGAGGAAGTGACAGATTAGATCATTATGCTCCTTTATGATTATGTGAGTCTTGTTTTTATATATTAGTGTTTATCTGATGCAAGTTTGTGTTGGATTATACAAGAAACATTTTTCATTGTTGTGTACTTCCAAGGAGGATGAAAAGGAAGAGAAAGGCTAGGTTTCTGCTGTGAGGAAGGACTTGAAGAAGTGTAAAATAAAAATGTCTGAAGGACAAATCTTGTATGTTCTTAAGATGTACTGTATAGGCATACCTATGCAATTTGTCCAATAACTGCTGAAAATAGAGAACTTGGTATTTGCGGCTATTGTGAAATGGTTGAGGAAAGTTTTTTCCACCTTTCTTAGCAACTGACATAAAGCGATCTTGATCATGGGGTCCTGATGACATGTAGTCTACATTTAGCCAATTTTAGTATCCAAGACTCCTCAGAAATGATATACATGTTATATAGGTTAGACCCAAATATTTGGATATTTATTCACTAGATCGATAGGCCTATTCAGTTCTCAGTTTTGATATGTGGTTATTGACTTTTCTTTTGCTTTACTTAACTAAATGTAAGAAATAATTGAATTTCAACTGGACTATTAAAATGTAAAGAGGCTATAGCTCTAGCTTGGTGCATGACATCCCTCTAACTTACAGCAGTGAATGTCACATCTCTAGTTCACTGTGGCTTTTAAGGGAAACCAAAATGCTGAAAACTGTGTGGGAACAATTTAAACTGAACGATTACTGAACACAAGACAGTTCCTAATGTGCCATTTGAAACTGACCTACAACAGTGGCACGACTAGCATGAATGAAAATGGATCAATAAATTCACAGCAGTTCACTCTGGGTAGTCAAGGTACCACTTGGAACTTTTTGTCATGTTCCTCAAAACATGAAACCTTGAAAGATTTTTACACTGTGAATGTGCACAGTATCCTTCTGTAGCAGACCACCACCATCAGGGAATATCATTGCCATGAAGGGGTCCATGCAGCATTGGTTAGGAAGATGGTGCATGTCAAAGTAGCATCCACATGAATGACAGCGTTTCTCAGCAGAACGTTGCCCGCAGCCAAACCTCCCCCATTCTTCTCTTAGTGCATCCTGTTGTCATGTCTCCACTATTCACATGATGCAAAGAAAAATGTGATTCATCAGACCAAGCCAACTTCTTCCATCCTCTATGGTCTGCTTATACACTTATAATAGGTGCTTTTGTCAGTGTACAGGGTCAGCATGGAGATGTTCTGACCCAGTCATCTAGCCATCATGATTTGGCTTTTGTCAGAGTGACTCAGATCCTTACACTTGACCAGTTTTTACTTTCAACCCAGCAACTTTAAGAATTGACTGTTCACCTAATATATTCCACCTTTTGACAGTTGCAACTGTATAATAAACCGTGTTATTCTCTTCACCTGTCAGTGGTTTTAATGTTGTGGCTGATTGGCCTATATGCAAACATGCTACAGTATAAATATATCTCTTTGAAGAGTTACTAATCTTATGCATGTAATAGATTATATGATATGATATAATACGATGGTCATGCTGTTATGTTGTAAGAAGCTTTGAAGTGATTACATTGAAGTATATTTCAGTGGAACTCCTCTCCAACCCTGAAAATCAAGCACGAACACTGAACATGTGCTGAATGTCAGAGTATTATATTATATCCTCACATTCAGCACTTTATTCTTCCTTTCACTTCATATGGAATTGCTGTAACATGCATCACTGATGGATCATGTATACTGTACAGTAGGTGTGAAAGTGTTGGTTAACTCTCTATGGAAATAGCTTATGCAGTAAAGAGCAATGATTTAATGCTGGTCTCTTTTAGCCTGTAGTTTTCTCCCTGACCCCTGACTCTTTAATCCTCACTGATGGTACAGTTTCTTGATTGATGACGTCATTAGGAGAGTCAGTGACACACACAGATGACAGTGTGCTTTGATAGACAGCATCCTCTCCATATCCATCTTTGTCTAGCACCTTAGTTTGTGTTTGTATTATGTAAGTATTAATTTATGTAAGAGTGGGACAAAATTCCTCCACATTTATGTGAAAGACTCATTGCCATCAAGATTAGAAAAGACATCAAGTTAGTTGCAAATCCCTTGTTTATAATAACTGCATTAGGACTGTGACTAAATTGTTTTGGTCTTTGCTGTCCTGTGCTTCTACCACAGCCTCAGTCCTCAGTCTCCTCTTCAGCAGCTAAAATGCATGTACAGTTGGGTTAAGGTTTAGTGGTTGACTTGACCAGCACAAAAACTTTTTCCACTTTTTCCTTGTGATGAAATGCTTTGTCGACTTGGCT
>OMLM01012626.1:0-16663 GCA_900302695.1 Helostoma temminkii
ATGGCCTCTGGAGTGAAGCTCCTCAATGATGACTTTCATGTTGACCCAGTGGCTCCCATCCACAGGGAACACCAAGACTTTTCCTCCACTTACCAAATGTGAGGAGCAGAGCAGCGCTGCTAAAGTCACCAAGGTCAGTTGGTACATGTCTGAAAGAGATACTGAAAATAGAGAAATAAGGACATTAGATCTCTCCTTCTCTGCGAGGCCGTACATGCAGAATATGTATAAGCTTAACCAGCTATACACAGTATATGTGTTTGAGTACAATAATTTTCTATTTTGGTACTTTTCGAGAGTCAAACATCGTTTTTAATTATTTTATTTTGTTTTGTGTTGTAGTGAAGTTGGATATACCCTTCTGTAAGCTTTGATTTTGTCCATAAAGTTGAATGCAACAAACACCAGTGAATGCGCACTGGTTTGTTGTCAGGTTGCTCAGTGCATTCCTAAATCCCTGTACTCTTGTTTAGCTTAGTAATAGGAGTTTGTAGCAACCTTTCAGCTCTCCACTCATTCACACATTATTATTATTATCTTATCCAACATAAATACAAGAGCAACTGCAGTGAAAATCAGTACTAACACACCACCATCCTTAACACTATCTTGATTGATTTAATTTAAACACTTACAAATAGAATGTCATGCAGCAGATTGTAGGCTTCAATAAAGAGCTTGTTGGCTGTGCACCCAGCTTCCCTCCCAGCAGACTGCTGACTGAGTATTGTCCAGCTGTGGTGTAAAGAGCAGGTAGCAGGGTGTTGGCAGGGTGAGTTACTAGGAGTAAAGTCCGGTGTGTGTGAAGTTTGCTTTAGCAGCAGTGGTTATACAAGGCAGAGCTGAATCAGAGAGGTCACATGGCAAATTCAGAGCTTGCACTTTACATACAGAAGTAGTTAAAACGGATTTATAGCCGCAGTTTCAACACATTTTTTTTCACTTCATATTTTAGTCTAAATAGCTGCTAGGACAATTACTAATGAATAAAAAAAATGGCTTCATGATGGAAAATCTATTTTTATTACTGAATACAAGCACCTAGCCTTTATCTTGGTGCGCAGTGTTTGTTGTAAAGTATACGCATGATTAAAAAAAAAAAAGTAATATCAGCATCAAGACAAAAGTGGACAACGTTAACATCTAAAGCCTAAACTTATAAATGTAGTCATTATCTGAGAAAATGCAATATGCACTTTTGAATGATTAACTTTCTTTAACAGGACATACACCACAGTGTGTATGTCCACACAACTGCACTATAGTTTACTTTGAAACTTGTTTAAAGTTTAACTTTTCTGAATCTTGGCTGACATGTGTTCTCTCAGGTCTTTTTTAGTGACCCACTGATGCAAGGCATAATTGTAACTTCCTTTTCTGATTTATGTGCCTTACCGTTTTATTATGTACTAGATTACTAAAATGCATCATCAAATCAAAACATTGCTGCAGGAGTTAAAACAGTGAATACTAACAGCTAACTAACAGCTGTCAGCAGAAACTTGATCCACAATATGGTGCTGTCCAGTGGTTTTATAGGCTGGTCTCTGTGTAGGTTTTACAGTGTCTTCATCTTCTTCCTATCTGGGTTCATAGAAAATTTTCTTCCTTGCCTCCAGGAAGTTGTCTTTGTTCACAAATGCTTCCATCTTGAAGAAATTGTGATGCTGGTCAAACATAAGGGGCAGGCAGATGAGTGGGACACCATGGTAGATGGCCTCCTGTCTTCATCTTCTCCCTGTAGCTGGGTTCATAGAAGACCTCCTTAAGTGCCTCCAGGAAGTTGTCTCTGTTCACAGTCCCAATGTCCAGGACTTTGGCCACACCTTGTACTTCCATCCTGAAGAAGTTGTCATGATGGTCAAACATGAGGGGCAGACCGATCGGTGGGACGCCGTGTTAGATGGCCTCCTGTATTCCATTGGTGCCTCCATGGGCCACGAACAGTCTGGTCTTGGGGTGACCCAGGAGGTCGTTTTGTGGCAGCCAGTCCAAGACCAATGTCATAACAATGACGCCATGTTCACCAGAACTCTGGACAAAGTCCTCTCGGAATGCCACTTCAGCAGACGTGAATAACTAGCAAAGGCAGTTTCTGTCATGTGTCAGACAGTGTGGTTAATGGTATTGGGACATAGGAGAGTGCCGAAGGTGCAATTGCCACATGCCCCTTACCCTGAATAGTCCATCTCAAATTAAAGACAAGGGGAGTCTGTTAAATAAAATTAAATGTTAGGCCTGAATCATAATTATATACTCCAAAGATGTTTCAGTAATTACTAAAACACGTCGGTGGCCCACACTGTTGCACTGGGTAACTTGTTTCGTCATTACCATGTAGTTTAGATAGAAGTGCATTATTTCCCTCTATCTGATAAATAATTGCAGCAGAACAATGAACATTTTTATCATTCAAAGGTTCCACTGAGTAGCTGATTATGACAAAGAATTCTGATTCTAGATTCCTAAATATTCTTTTGCATCTCTTTTTCCATCTCTAGCCTTGCTGTCTAGAAATCCATGCAAAAGCCGGTCAGCCAGCTTGGCTCCATCCCCATCTCTGTCCAGGCTGAATGATACCACCAAACCCCTGCCCTGCCTGAGCAACACCCTCCAAAGACCGCATGACAGTCCCCAGTTTCATATGAACCAGAACCCCTCCTCCTCTGACATAGATGGAAGCTGCTACACAGAGCTATATCCTGGCCCTCAAAGCTATGTGGACAGGCTGCAGGCGGAGGAAGGGTCAGCAGGCTTCAATCCACTGTGGGCAGAGGATAAGAACACGTACTTCTCACCCATGGTGGAGACAGTTTCTTCTTTTAAACCAAGCAGGTACCAGTCGCCGTTGATGCCCAAGGAGAATAAGCCTCTGGAGGTGGGCATCCTGCGAAGGGTGAAGGAACTGCTGTCTGAGATCGACCCCAGGACAGCGGCCAAACACATCACCAAGGCTGACTGCATGGTACTGTTAAAACCTGCTCTCAATCATCTTTTATTATCGATAATTGAAATGCCATTCAAACTATATAAATGGTCACACAGTCACGAATTCCCCTTAGCCCATCTAGTGTTTCTTTAGCTTGTTTTACTTGATGGTCTGCCTACCTCCTTTTAGATTTCATTAAACTGTGTATGTCTGTACACATGTATGTGTATATGTATATTTCCTGCCATCCAAAATTTCCCTCATGTCCCACCCAAACACATGAGATAGCAATAGAAAGGCCAGGATTGCAAGAGCCAACTAACAGTCATGCAACTGTGTTTCCAGGTGGCCAGAATTCTGGAGGTGACTCCAGAGGTGCAAAGGAGGATGGGTGTTAGTTCTGGGATGGAGCTGCTCACATTACCCCATGGCCAACAGCTAAGACTGGACCTGTTAGAGAGGTGAGGATTCAGACCTTTTTGACACTTTGACCCTGCCCCCATGCACCGAAACTCTGCTCCAGCTTGTAGTTGTGTTTTTCATCTGTGGCTAATTTTTGTTAGGTTTATGAGCTAAATGTGAATGAGTGTTTACATATTTACTACTGGTGAAGTACTAAGATGATGCTGTGTGGTAAGTTAGCTTATCTTACCCCTCTGTCCACGTTTCTGCAGGTTTCAAACCATGGCGATCATGTTGGCTGTGGATGTATTGGGCTGCACAGGAACAAATGAAGAGAGGGCCAGTCTGCTTCATAAAATCATCCAAATTGCCGCAGAACTCAAGAGCACGATGGGCAACATGTTCGGCTTTGCTGCTGTCATGAGAGCCTTAGAGCTGCCACAGGTATGCATGAACACAGACAGTAGTTACACTTATATTTTATTAATATTCATGGACACATAGGGACAGGGTGGGATGACAGCATTCAATGTAGCAATGACCCCTGAGATCAGACTAGGTTATAGTTGAGAGTTAAAAACTTTACTGTCTATTATACCTGCCTTAGAAGGTCATATACAATAAAATAACAGCAGTATAACCCCTTCCCCACTGAACATGGTTCAGCATTGATGGCTAAGTGTGCTGTCATTACATTGATAATTTTTGAAATATGACCATGTTATCTTTGACTTGTGCTACAAAGATATAAAGTTCTTCTTAAGTAATGAGCTCTGTACCCTGTGTTCTTTGTTATTAGTTGGTAGCATGCCACTACACCTACACAGGTGTCATAAATGACTTTTCTTTATAACAGTGGAGGAAGTCACTGTGGTTTTATTGAGATTGTGTGGAATTTTCAGTTTGCATAAAAATAAGGGTGGGGACTTAGAGTTTTTCTGTTTCTTTGTAGATATTTGCCATCAATTTATGGATTATTTTTGGATATGTTCCGTGTTTGTGTGTCATTCTGTGTATCTGTGGTTTTTTTCAGCTCTTTGATGACATGTTGTTTCTGTTTTACCTCTTTTTGACAGACGCAAAACTACAGTAGGTGCTAATCATAGCCCAGTGCTGGTTCAAGTGGTGGTTAGCTTTTTTTTAAATGGGCTAGAGAGCTAGCTTACTAGCATAAACTACACTTTGATCAAATTGCAGTTAAACAAATCTAATAGCTAACTTTTTGACCATCAAAAACTTGGTGCTTACATTCAGTATGTTTTTGTTGAAACTGAACATTAGATGTTAGTGTTGGCCTTTGTCAGCTTTAGCCTTTAGCTAGCTAAACAAACCTAAATGATACCCTGATTTTTTGTCTTTATAACAAAGCTTTAGTTGTGCTTGTTAGTCACAAAAGTCCAGCCTCCAGCTTGTGACACAAGAAGTTCTTGGTTGTAGACCAGCAAAGAGTTGGTGCCAGTCTGGAACCAATTTTCTTGGGACCAGTTCTTTGGGTTTACAAAATGCAAAGAACTGGCTTTAAATTGAGCACTAGCACCAAACCAGCCCTGGAACTGGCTTGGTGGAAAAATAGGGGGGAGGCACCATTAGGTACAGGGGCCAGTATCATTCCCAACTCTCCCTCTGGCAACACCCTTGCAGCACAAATCTATTTATTCCATGTTTGAATGTTGATGTTTTGCTATCTCTCAGGTGGCCCGCTTGGAGCAGACTTGGACAGCATTACGACAGCGACACACAGAGGGCGCTATCCTCTATGAGAAAACTCTGAGGCCGTTTATGAAGAGCCTGAATGAAGGCAGAGGTAGAGTTTCTCCCACAATGTGCACCACATGTCTCATGCCATGAAAAGGCTTAGTTGTATAGTAAGTCCTGTTTCATTTGCTCTGTGTCCTGCAGAAAGCTGTCCGCTGTCCAACACCACCTTCCCCCATGTCCTTCCCCTTCTGTCTCTGCTGGAGAAGAGCATGGCATCAGGTGAAGGGGCAGAGCTATGGGATGCAGTAGAAGTTGGTGTGGATGTGGTTATGTTCCACCTAGGAGCCGCGAGGACCATTGCACAGCTGGGGGGCATCTACCGCTCTAACGCTGAGAACAAACTACAAGGTAGGAGAGCTCAGAAGAAGACAATTTCAACAACCAATTTACTGTTGGTCAGTATATCATTAAATAATCACATCCATCCATTTTCTGAACCGCTTAGTCCCGGTAGGGGTCACGGGTGTGCTGGAGCCTATCCCAGCTGTCATAGGGCGAGAGGCAGGGTACACCCTGGACAGGTCGCCAGTTAATCACAGGGCCACATATAGACAAACAACCATTCACACTCTTACTCACACCCACGGGCAATTTAGAGTCCCCAGTTAACCTAACTGCGTGTCTTTGGATTGTGGGAGGAAGCTGGAGAGACTGATGTGCTTCTGGTGTTGCAGGCTTTCAGGAGCAGACTGAAGTCCTGGAGCTTTTCCTGACCGACTTCCAGATGAGGCTGCTTTGGGGGAGCAGGGGAGCCGAGGAGAAGCAGGCTCTGCGATACCCCAAGTTTGACCAGGTGCTGACAGCATTATCCAACAAACTGGAACCGCCTGTCAGAGCACGCTGACGCAGACCTGTTTATGCTGGATAACAAAGGACAATCTGGCGAACACTGAACAATTCATCCAAGCTCGTTGCTCTGGAGCAACTGGAAGGACACTGAAAGGGAGAGCATGATGATGTCTCACACATCTAGACAGATGAAACAGAATGAAACAGTGTCCCATCTTTGTCAGACAAATTTGATTGATACTTGAGGTATTTAAGGTACTAAGTAGAGTGCAGCTTAAAATGTTCAATATGTCATTGATCCCCATGGAGAAATTTTTGTTGGACAGCAGCACATAGGTAATGGACATGGAGTCAGAATTGAAGTAGTGGAAGTATTTGGCAGCAGAGCACCCTAGTGGGAGAAAAATAAAAAAACAAGAAGCTGCTAAAGTTACAGCTTTAAGGCATCGCAGCTCTTGTTTTGGTGTAGATTAAAACTGTTTCTTACATGCTTATTGTATTTTTATTTACCACCGTCTACAAACCTAACTGACTTGACCTTTTTAGTGTTTAAAAGCATCAGAGTCAGAAATCAGCATATTTTATTTTTAGGTTTCTTAGCAAAGGAATTAATATATCTCACAGTGAGCCAGAAGGTGAACATTAGCCATCAGTGTAAACATGTGGTAATTTTACACTCAGTGTAAATATATACTCTGCTTTTATTCTGCAGAAAAACATGTTTTCTTTCAGAAGAAGCCAGAGACTTTCAGGGAATTAGTCACTGAGACGAGGCTCTGTCTATTAGGTTAAATGTTTTGTGTGTGTGAAGGCTGGACCTTCACTAAATGTACGAATCTCTGAACTGTTTGTCACATTGAACAACACAATAACAATGACTTTGTATTTTCATTCCTTTTTGAATTACGCTTATCATAATCGTTTGGATTTTTAAAAAAATTAACAAACGTTTAATGAGATTATGAGGTTACAATGCTGTTATGAGTGTGGGACCAGTTCAGTTTCCACATGGTCACAGACTGAATCTGCCACTAACACCGTATGAATTATCCAAGAGTACAACACAGAGGTACACAACATCTCTGTTATAGAAAAATTGATTAATGTCTACTATTTATCTGTAATGTAAATATTCACTTTACTGTCAAGTCCGATTAATGAATAAAACCAAGATGTACGTCATGTTACCTGTCAGCTACTCTACTATTCTTTGACTTGTGCTGCATATTGTGAAATAGAAAATCCAATTTTTTATTTCCCTTTATTTCTATTATAACAAAGTTATAATAAAAGATATTTACTGCCTCAGCCAGCTGTGGTGAGTGGGGAGAAAGAGAAAAGAATGACAACAACAACGACAACAACAACAACAACAACAAGCAGCAGACCAAACGCTGGGCAGGTTGGTAGGACCAGTAACTGCACACTGGAAACGTACACCTCAGCGTCTTGTCCATTTTCACATGTGGTCAGGAAGAAACGAGAATCACATGACCAACCCTGCAGTTTGTGGACGACCTCTCTATCAACTGAAGCAAAGCTTGTAATTTGCAACATAATTTGCTTGTACCTTAAGCTTGTTAAAGTACTAATATGAACTTTGTCTGTCAGTGGTAATTTTGTACCTTTAATATAAAACACAGTTATCAGTTTAGGGACCATTTCCATACGCAGGAGTTTTCTGCAGGTACAGAAAAAATATGCAGTGTTTTTCTGAGAGTACCGAGTGTGTGACTTAGTGCACTTACTCACTTAGTATTGTACTATATTATAATTTTACAACATATACACATACATATGCTTATATCCATGTTCATTTTATGTTACCTGTTGCTTCTACTGCACATTCGGAAAATATCTGACTTTGTTTTGAGTTGTTCTGTCCCACTAAACTTCAGAGTACATGGTTCAATATCAATAACTGAAACAATACAATTTTTTGTGATGCTTTGAAGGGCCTGTTTATGTGCCTCAGGAATGATTGTATTAATCGTACTGCAGCAGTCACAGAGGCAGATTATCTGTCAAAGACGTATTTTTACTGTTAATGTTTAGTACATTAAGTACATTTAACTATTAATACTTCTGTATTTTTACACATATCTTACAGGTCTTTTACTACCGAAGCATCTTTACTTTGTTGCATTGATACTTTTTCCTAACTAATGGCTCTAAGATCCCAGTTTATTAGAAATAAAAATACAGCAGTTGTTTCCTGTGTAATTTTTAGTGTTTCTCGTCTGTAGTATTCTTCTAAGGTTCTATATTGTTTCTGTTGAGATAATCCTGAGGGTTGTGTTTGTAAATATGTCCAGTATAATTAACAAATCAATCTAAATACATTAAATAATGCTTATACTTTCACAAAAACTGCAGTATTTGTAGGACTGTTTGGTCTTTTTTCAACTCAAATATTTTGAGTTTACAACCACAGACCAGGTAATATTCTAAAGTAAAAAAAATCATTAGAAAAAAATGATTAGACTAATCACCCTTGTAATTTTCCAGATGTTGTGTTGACAGTGTTTTCTGGACTGTGATCCTCCAACGTGTCCGTCGCGTTTTACGCCGGAAGCAATGCCTTCTGGGATATGTAGTCCTCTCTGTCACTCCCTTACGTTTTTCTGAAAGCCTCCCCAGGATTAGGGAAACTACAAACTTACCGGTCACCGGAGGGAGAGGGAACAGTCGGTTTCCTGTCTGCCAGCAGGCAGCCAAGATGTTGGCTATCCTGTCTGTGCTGTTTTTATTCACTCATAACCCGGTCTGCGGGGTTTTTCAGAAACTTTACTGCACCATTTCAGACAGCTGTGACTGTGACTTTAAGCCGAACATTAGAGGTAAGCCTGCTTGTGCTCTGGATGTTAACACACGGGCAGCTACTGCTACTTGTTAGCTAGCTAGCTGGGCTAAAATATAAATATATAAACCAATTTAACGTTAAATAAAGGTGTTTTGTTGGTGTATGAAAAGAATCATCTTATTGGCACTTTACTCTGTAATGTTGATGAGCTGTTAGAAAAAACTAATCTCTGTTTTGCTAATTAGCTGTTATGCTAACTATCTGTTATGCTAACTAGCAAAACACGGCTAGTGTTTAAAATTGAATAATACTGACACTGGAAAATACAGTTAAAATGTATTATTTATTCATGGCACAGACTGAACTGTGGGGCACACATATGTAGTTTCAAACGTGACAGTGACGCAGTGACTATTTGTGGCTGCTTCCATGGACATCTGGTAATGTAATTAAATCTAGCTACTAAATTTTAGTCAGACTCCTAATACACAGTCCTGACAGAGCCAGTAGGTCTAGAGTCCATCACTACTGTATTCTCAAGGCATTTATTGACTTCTGAAACTATGTGATGACCATTTTCATTAAACATAAAGGGCTTGAAGAACCCTCATGGTTACTAAAGAGGACTCCACTTATTTATAAATCTCCACTTATATATAATCTACATATCTTAATCTTGTAGATGGGAACCCAGTACTAAATAACAAAATTCAAACCCACGTTAAGTCTACACATACTGCATATTCTGCAATACTTCTTAAATAATACATCTTATTTGAGTCCAACAAAACCAGCTTTTCCCAACAGAACCACAGTGTAAAAATAGTGGTATGATAAAATATCAGTGCACTTGAGTATTGCAATATTTTATTTTGTAATTCTGTGTCATTCAGCTCTGGTTTAAAATCAGTTCCTCAGTCTCACTGACTGACCCCAGGAAGTGTTGCAGTTAGTGCTCTATTTATTTGCATAAAGAAAAGAAAATGAATCAGTTTGGGGCTGGG
The DNA here is from genome assembly GCA_900302695.1 of Helostoma temminkii. NCBI lineage: Eukaryota > Metazoa > Chordata > Actinopteri > Anabantiformes > Helostomatidae > Helostoma > Helostoma temminkii. The sequence continues at coordinate 9,686 of OMLM01012626.1, forward strand.
TAGCAAAATTACCATCACTAGTGTCTTTATTTCCTGATCACCAGACTTGGAGTGGGACCTCTACAAGAATGTCTACGGACAACATCTGGCCCAGGACATCGTGTCAGAGGAGGTGGCTAAGTTCCTTAAAAATAAAAGCCCAGATCGGCCACTGGTCTTGTCCTTCCACGGCTCCTCTGGAACAGGAAAGACTCTGGTCAGCTCCATGCTGGGAAATCATCTGTACGGCTCAGCCATGAGCAGCCCGTACGTCCACCAGTTTGTCCCCACGCTACACTTCCCCCTTCCTCAGCGAGTGAGTCAGTACAGGGTGAGTAAGAATCACAGTACAGTGTGATTAAGTATTGATTTAATCACTTCTAATAGGCATGATGAATAATAACAAGTTGGTAACAAAGAATGAAAAAATGTATGTGTGATAAGATGAATCAAACGCAGTTAATTACAAAAAATTAGTTAACTACTATAAAATTGCTGTTAGGATTAAATTAACCTCATTTGGTTTGAAGGAGGAGTTGAAGAGCTGGGTGCAGGGGAACTTGACCGAGTGTTCTCGCTCCGTCTTCATTTTTGACGAGATGGAGAAGATGCCCGCAGGCCTCATCGACGTGCTGGAGCCGTTCCTCGGTCCCTCCTACGTTGTGTTTCGCACCAATTACCGCAAAGCCATCTACATCTTCATCAGGTAGGTACAGTTATACACTGGCACCCTGTGAAACAGCATCGACTCCTTTTTTACACTCTAAATGTCTTTGTGCGTTTTCTCTGCAGCACCACAGGAGAGGAGGTGATAAACAAAGTGGCTCTGGAGAACCGGCAGGCTGGACGGGACAGAGAGGAGATCAAGTTGGCCGATCTGCAGGAGGCCATCGCACAGACGGCGTACAACAACAGCACAAGTAAGTGTCCTGCAATTAACCTGTGAAGTGTTCAGCGATTTGTACAAAATGTTCATGTGCTATGACTTTCAGTTCTTTTTTTTATTGGCTGAAATATGCTATTCTCAGCATATTGTCAGTGCACAATGACATAAATGTTGGACATACACAGCTGAAACAGCTACTTGTTGCTCTTCAGCTAATTTGCTGCTGTATTGCAGTTCAGGCTCTGTTACTGTGATGTGACATGAAGGAAACTCTGTGTCTTCAGGCGGCTTCTTCCAGTCCAGCATCATCCAGCAGAAGCTCATCACTCGCTTCGTTCCCTTTCTGCCGCTGAGCAGACGTCATATTGAGCGCTGCGTCCGCTCGCAGCTCTGCCAGCGGGGCCGCTGCAGCCGCAGTGACGTGGTGGAGGCAGTAGGGGGCGACATGATCTACACTCCCGTCCAGGGACAGTACTTCTCCACTACAGGCTGTAAAGCTGTTCCTGCCAAAATCAACATCTTCCTCTGAGCTGAGGGATGAACATTTTTTTTGTTTTGAAAGGGAAACTCCTTCAGAGGTGAGTCAGTGGAACAAAACTTTGAATCAGTTTCTGCCTCGTGGAGGTCAGAGGTCACAGCGGTCAAGAGTCAAGGAGGCTCCTTTTTTGGAATCACAGGGAATCGAACTGAGTCTTTTGCATTGAAAGCATTTTTGTACTTGAAAACACTGTTGTGACAGTCACACTTCCAACTGTGAGCACAGCAGAGTTCATTCCCCTCGCGTTTGACCACAAGTCACATCAGGCTCTACCTCAAATGCAGCTCTTCTTTTAATCTATCAGCATGAAACTGGTTTCAGATTTTAGCAGCTGCAGCTGGGGGTCATCAGCTGATTTTGGTTGTTGTTTTTTTAAGTTAATTATTTATCCAGTTTAATTTATTTTTGCCCTCATCATCACCCTCCTTCCATATTCACAAACTGGAGTCACTTTTCACAGCAGGAAACTTCCCAGTCCAGACAGAACCTCCTTGGAGCAGTGGGAGGTTTGGTGCCTTGCTCATCTGTTAGCCGGCTAACAGCTGCAGAAAAAATCTTGCCCGAGGTTTTCTCCTGAATCCCTGCTTGGTCTTTACAAACAACAAAAAGTTTCACAAGAAATATCTTCTTATTGTCAGTATAAGGTTGAAAAAACTGCCTGCACGTTGCAGTTAAAGAGGGAGTTCGATCTAAACGTCAACAGTTCAGGTACGAAGAAAACGTACGTATGTATTTTAACTGGATTTTAATGTATTTGTGGTTTTATTTAACGGATGAAAAGTGAAGTCTTAAACCCACTGAAATTCTACAATGACAAATACAAGTGATCAAAATCAGTGTCAGATTTATAAAGCAATAGTTAAAGCATAAATGCATTTAAGGCAGATATTGTGGCTCATAGAATCAACCATACAACTAATGTCTACAAATACATTTCCTAAATAAGAACTCCTTTAATATAATTTCATCTCCTTCAGTACATGTACCCAGAACATTTCACTCAGTGACTTAATGTTTTTAACATTAATTTGTTTCCTCCAGACAACGATGCACATCATGTAGAGAAAATAAGTCGAACCCAACTGAGGGTCTGTTTTGCCAAAGTAATAAAATAATGGACAAACAAGCACAAGTAGACGATCACATTTACTTGAAACAGTTGCTCTGGAATAGCTTTGATTGTTTCTGGGTGCATGTTGCTACTTCTGCCATGAGGTGGCAGTAAGGACCTACTTTGTAGGGGTTTTGTCCAGAGTAGAAGAGGTGAAGCAGAGTTCACCTGCAGCTTATTGTGCTGTAACTCTGTTAACCTCACTAATGAGTTCTTTGAAAACAATTGCTTTGCATGTTTTGCGAAGCTAATGACCATGTGTGTTTAAATTCAAAGTGCACTTTACTTTTTACAGAGGATAAAATGGACCTGAGGATAAACAACAGTTTGTTTCACTCCATCTTTTTGAGGACAAAGTGTGTGATGAGAAGCTAAAATGCTCAACTGAAATCATGAAATGTTGCCAAGTTGGAATTGTTTACAAATCCTTGACTGTAAACCATGAATTACTTGATATGTAAAATTATGGCTGTTAGAAGGCAGCGAGTCAGCCAATTAAAATGCAAATTAAAATTGCTTAATTGATTTCACAAGTGCATTAGATGAAGATGAAATCCATTTTGGAGCAAACACTGAAAACTGACTCATAATGCAGAGATGAGTGTAACACACAATCCATCTTTACGGTTTCAAAATTAAAGCATCAGTTTTTCTATCGACTTCCTTCCAGAGAGATATTGGATTCACGTCATTTCTGCGAAAATCATCTTTCAGATCCTGTCTCTCGGATGTCCTCGCTGGCTAGACCTCCACACTCCAGTCTTTTTTTCATGTAGATTTCACCATCTCGGAGATCATGCAGTGAGGGTGTTTTACAGCTGTAACAAGTATTAATTAGACTGTTACCCACATAATTTAAAGCCACATAACCTGTCATAATTTTTTGGTTGATCGTGTCTTTGTGAATTATTCCGAGATATTCCAGTGTTCTGCGACCATTAGGTTCCCAGTTTCACCACTGAAGTGCCTGAATGTTGGTGACCTGAAGCTTAGGGCTAAAAGGAACTAAAAGAGAATTGTGATGTAAGGTAAAAATACATTTTTAATACACTGGGAAACTGTCATTCTGTGCTTTTTGAGATCTGAAACCTCCAGCAGAACCAGGCTCAGGGTGGGGGGTCATCTGCCCATACGGATTGAAGTCAGTGTAAAGCTGAGACAGAAAACAACAAGCAACAAAACAACCAGCAGGGAAGGTTGGTTGAGCCAGTTCACACTGGAAACAAACAGCTCCAATGTTGGGGATGCCTTCAGAAACATCCAGAGAAAGAAACACTTCCTGCCTCTCTCCTGGACAAGTTACTAGTTAATTTATAAATTCACTTATGAGGCATATTATAAACTGCTCAGCATGATATAAAGTATTTGTGTAACAATAACTAATGTAATATTAGTACTCAAAGCAGAACTTGCTAAGGGTTTAAATGCACGTTGCTGTGTCAAACCGCAGTGAAGATGCAAAATGCAAGTGTTAAGTTAATTACACTTCTTTTTTAATGTAGCATTAGGGAATGAGAATTATTGAGAATTATGAAGAATGGTAAATAAACCACATCAGTCTCTGTCTCAGAGATTTTTGATCAGACATTAAAAGTCCCTGAAAGCTTGTGTGCTACTGAAATCTGCTGTTTTTCTCCAACTGTCTGTGATGGAGAATGAGTGAAGCTCCTCTCTGGACAGGAAGCAGGGGAGATGTTATCTCTGACCCTGACGTAGCTCTACTGTCTCCTCCAACAGGAAATTAATAGTTTCTACATCGGAAATGAACAGGTGTCAGAGGTCTTCGGTGTTCTGTATGTTACTCTGTGAAGTCCACTAGACGTATTAGAACGATGGTTGTGAAGAAATTTCAATTCTTCCTACTGGACAAGATGACGAGAAGAGTTGCTGTTCTAGAAATTCTATAAAGTGGTGGTCACTTTAGGAAACCTAATTCCATACTGAGACATAGATTGATACCACACTAATGTACTGTAAACGTTAAGATACAGCTAGCAGTTGGTTAGCTTAGCATTAAAGATTTGAAACCGTGGGAAGCTAGCAGTTTCACAGTGCCTAAAAGTACAGACGAATGAGGAAATGGATGCTGTACCTCTCTTATAGCCTGAAAGACTCCCAGGCAACAAACAAGGCAGTCTAGTTATTTGTAGTAATTTTGTCAATTTGTTGTTTTCTTTTTCACTTTTTGGGTCATTTTATGTTAATTTATGGTGATTTTGTATTGTTTTGGTCATCATGTGTCTTGTTCTGGTAATCGTGTGTAACCATTTTGATTTTGGACATTTCTCAACTGTTTTGTGGACGTTTTGTGTCTTTTAACTGAGCTGTGTAAATTTCAAACAGGAGTCTCTGACTCAACTATGTTTCATTATACACACTGCAGTCAAACAAATTTAATAAAATATACACACATTTTTATCTTTTCAATAATGCTTTAATTGATCTCTTTGGTCGCGATTGTCCATTCCCTAGTCCCTGACACAATCGGTTCTAGTCCAGCAAATACCCCTTTTTCAACCAAGAAGAACTTGGTGCTAGTTCCACGCTGGTGCTAGTTCAAAGTTGATTCAGCTTAAGAACCGTCTAAGAACCGCTTTGCTTCTTCCAATGCTAAGCACAACAACAATCACTTCAGTGTCTCGTTGTTTTCAATCACATCCAAACTCTTCTGGTCTAACATGCGCCGTTTGTTTGATACATTTTCACTATTAAAACTAAACGCCTGCTGTTAATTTTAGCCCATGTTAGCATTAGCGGTTAACTTGCTAATTAGCAATAACTATGTTTTTTAAATCAAATAAATGATAAATTGATTTTTATCTTTACAATAAAGCTTTAGTTGATGCTGTTGGCCATGACAGTTCAGCCCCCAGTCGGTTCTTAGTTCAGCTAGTCTAGCAAGGAGTTGGTGACAGGCTTTAACGAATTATTCTGTCTGGGAGCTGTTTTTTTGACTGTGGAAACAAATAATTGGTGCAAAATTAAATGCTAGCCAGCCCTGGAACCCATTTGGTGGGAAAAGGGTAAAAGAGTGGTATCAGGGTGGAACCAGTTTTCCTGCCTTAGCATCTGTGCTTTGGTGGTGGAAACACAAAGAAAAGGTTTAACATGTAGCACTAGCTGCAAACCAGCCCTGGAACTAGATTGTTGGAAAGTCATGTAACAGTCAAAGCTAACAAAGGTCTCATCCTTCCACTACCTCCCAAATTATTAATCTGTTACTTTGTTTTGGTTTAATATGTACAAAAAACAAAAACAAACCCCCCAAAATAACTGGATAGAGTCCCAACAAACCTGCTGCATCTTTTACATTCATCTTTCACTCAGGATGAATTGACTTTGGTGATACCTTGACCGACTTAACATGCAAACAGCAATGTAAGACGACACTAGCTTAACATCAGCATGATAGCATTGTGATTCAGAGCATGTTAGCATGGTTTTAGATACAGGTCAACACATAGTCTCAGAGCTGTTATAATGGCTGAAGACATTTCCTCCTGTCTCTGCCCTCTTCTCTAGCGAAGAAAACTTGATCCAGGACAAGAAACTTCACCTATTACTTTGTCTCTAATTTCTCAGCCAACTCGGTTTCTTTGTAGACGTTTAGTCACCTGCAGGAAGTGACCGACCCACCAGAAAACCAGGCCAGTGTTGACTTCCTGTCTTGTCCACAACATTTTGGAAACATCTTCCTGTCCTTTATAAAGGCACCCCGTCGCCTATATATGCCACATCTTGCCATGATCCTGCCGTGATGACTCCATCAACCCTACACCACCCACCGCAGACGCAGGCAGTGCGAGGAAGAGGAGGGGTTCGAAGGTCAGCTTAGAGGCCTCTTTACCCCAGCTGCTGTTGCTGCGTGTCACCATCTCCGCCTTTCTGGACAATGAGACACACACGCACATACATATATAATAATGCCAGGATGACCACCACACACTCATATATATGCACGCACACCTCCTCTGACCTTTGGGCCTGTTTTCACACGCTCCCTGAAGAACAGCTGGACTCTCTTCTACCACTGGGATAGAGGGAGCGAGAGAGGAGAGTGAAAACCTTGCTCAGCTTTCTACTTGATTTGATTTCTTCTCCTCTACTTTCACTTACTCCCCATCATCTCTTTTCCTCTTCCTCACCCCTCAACTCCTCCATCACAAATCGAGTGTAAAAGCCACTTTCACCTTCTACTTTTCCTCCTCACCCCTTCCCAGCTCTCCGTTCTTTCTCACCTCCATTTGGGGGCTGGGGGCAACAATGGGACGCTGCTCCTTCCTCCCCACTCCCCACCCACCTCCACATCTGTGAGTGTCCCTCTGTCTCCTCATTCTTCTCCCTAACCGCTCCATTATTGGGCCTCTTTCACTTGTAAATGTGGCCAGCGATACTTCTGATGGGTCTTTTATGCACACGGCCGGGGTCAGGAGAAAGGTAGGGGCAGGGGAGGGGGTGTGTGGA
>OMLM01012627.1:0-14933 GCA_900302695.1 Helostoma temminkii
TTGAATCATCCAATATTGATAAAGTATTTACAGAGAAACAATCACCACCATCACCTAAGTAACCAGAAAAACAAAGACAATTATCAAGGCTGCAGAGAAAATAAAAACTAAAATAGTATTTAATAACGTTATAGGGATGTACTGATACACTGTGAATATCTGGGTTGATTGTTTGTTTATAGTCAGGGGCCTATATATCAGTGCGGGATTGCGGGAATTGTACATAATTTTAATGACTCCCACAAATCTAGTGCTTCTTATGCGAGAAACTCCTGCACACATTTATAATTTTAAATAGTAACAAGAACACACTTGTGCGCTCTCTGTCCCTCTTTCTACAAGGCTATGCACTCTTTTTTTCTGCACCATATCAAGAAGGATTTCAGCGGTATGAGCATAAAAGCATGCAAACATGGATCGCTGGTTAAAATGTAAATGTACATCAACTGAAGTCAAACACGCTGATCATAAAAAAAACACTGTAACCCGACAGCAATGATGTAAACACCGGCACAGGTGATGTCAGCATCAACAACATTATTCCTTACTAACTTCAAATAGGAACAGTAATGCTAACCTTATGAAAACAAGGCAGGATGCAAAGACAAGTTGCAGGTTAACTGAGAAAGATTGTATCTTTGGGTTGAATTTAACAAAGGTAAAACGAGCTGCTTAGTTTGTATAATGTACGGTGCTGTGCCTTTCACCAGCCAGTGTTACAAATTAAAAATTTGGCCTCTGGTTGAATTCATGAAAATGGAATGTCCTTCTTTGAAAAAGTGGAAAACAGACACATCAAGTTATGAAAGCTTTCTTAATGAGAAATGTCTGTCAGCTGAGCTAGCAGGAGATAGTGAAATAACAAAGCATGGAGATGAGACAGAAAAATGGCCAAAAGAAATAAGGACATTAATTCAGCTCAAAGTGATGACCACTAGGAGAGGAGAAGAAGAAAAAGCAGTGGTTCAGAGGATTCCTTAAGGCGGAGAGCAGAGAAAAACAGTTTAAGGTAAGAACAGGACTAGATAAGACTTTTAGTTAGGCTCACGAATAGTATCCCCCCAAAGTTGAGAAATCCTTTTTGAGCACAAAACTAATCATGAAAATGTACAAAACCACAATAAATGTAACATAAGTGCTAAGTGCTTCCCACGGGACAGGTGCGGTGGAGAGGCATGGGTGGATCTACAGCTTGATAGATTAATACTATAATAATTCTACATCTGGCTGTGTTTGTCGTCCATCTGGGCTTTTAGATTCTTCACGTGAGTTGTTAAATTTGATGAATCTGAAATGTCTGTTACCTTTCTGAGGGGGTCCTGCAGGTAGCAGTCAATGATTCTGTCATACAGGTGTCTCTTCTCATATAGAAATTCACAGATTTGATAACTGGAGGGGCAGACATAGAAAATATGAAATATAATATAACGTATTTACCATAAGCTTCTATTCAAACTCTTTCTCACAGGTGGTTGAACATACACGGACCAACATGCACAACATGGACCAAACATTTGAACTCATACGCCTTCAAAGTTGTAATATGTTGGACTAAAAATATGTATAAATAAATAAACAATATACTACATTTACTCATTACATTTAGTCAAAGTCAGTGAGTTTGGGTCTTGTTGCTACTCACAACTTTGCCTTCTCTGCCAAAGCCAGCAGCCTCTCTTCATTAAACTGGACCACACCCCCGACCTGCAGCAGCTCCAGCAGAACCTACAAACCAGTCATAGTATAGTGACATGATGACATCACCTAGCAGGTGACAGACACATTCCTACACACCATACACACATGCAATCTGTTGCAGTTTACATACACCAAGCTAAAACTACATGTGTCTAGTCCCACACTCCTCTTTGATGAAGGTGACAATGATCAGTTAATTTTAATGAGGTGCTGATTCAACTGGATCATCATTTCAGAGGCTGTAGTTTAACTGCTATGTGTACACTTCACCAACCTGCTGCCTCTCAGTGTGTCGGGAGTCGTCATCTGGACAACACAGGAACTCCAGAACCTGGAAAGACAAAAAGGGATGTACTGATGAAACTAACCAATGAATGTATTGGTTATGAAAGTGTTGGTTATATTGGTTTGGCTAATTGAGCAGCACTGTAGAATAGTTAACACTCCTGCCTCACTGCTAGAAAGTCCAGGGGCATTTCTGTGTGGGTGTAGCCTGCAAATCTTTTCATTACTATACATATTCATATCATAAGAGGTGCTGGTAAACATGTATAAAGTAAAGCATCAGCAGAAAACAGCAAGGGTGACCTGCTGCTAATGCAGTTTTACCAGGTATATCAGGTTTAGTACAGTACCTGATCTGAACACCTACACTGGAAGGTGGAGTGCTAAAATAACCCTTCCCTGAAAGAGATGTTGGATGGCAGCATATGTTGTTCCAAAAACCTGTATATATCATTCAGCATTAATGGTGCCTTCACAGATGTGCAAGCTACCCATGCTGTGCTAATGCACCTCTTTGAACTGTGAGCTGATGACAAGCCAGATGGTCCCCCTCCTCTTTAGCTCAGAGCACATGCTTTTGGGGAAACAGGGTTGTAAAGCTATTGTTAGCCCATACAATATCTTGTGCCTTACACTGAAATGTGAGTCACATTCTAGTTGAGAAGGATAATCGGATTTTACTGACATTTTAGGGGATCTGATTACCTGATCAAAGAGCTTCCTGTTTACAAATAGCGTGTTATCTGGTTTAGCCAACTGCCGAGCCAAAAAAGTGAAGAGCCCACCCACTTGGGAAGGAGTGAAGTCTGGGTTGTCCACCATCACCTATGTAACCAGAAAGACATGTTAATGATCAAGTCTGCAAAGAAAATAAAAACTGATGTAGTATTTAATGATGTTATAGGAATGTACTGATATACTGTGAAATTCTGAGGTGATGAGTTTAAAATATTTGGCCAGTTCTGATGTTTGTGTTTGTTTGTTTATAGTGTTTTTATTATTTATTCCTCAAAAAAAGTCAACCGTTTGAAAGGCCTTCAGCACTTCATTAGACTTCCCACTGACCGCAGTATCTGACGACAGGTGTGGGGAGGAGATGTGTGTGTGCATCTCCAGCTTGATAAATTATTACAGTACTACAACAATAATAACTGTATATCTGACTGCTGTCAATCAGACGTGTTGCTTCTGCCTTATCAGGTCAGGTCAGGTTACATGCTGTTAATAACTTATGTAAAGAGTTGGGTCTCCGTGACTGCCAGTGCTGACAGGGACAGCTGGACATGATGCATTACTGCAATAGTCCATGTGATTAATTAAGAAAAACTAAAGAAAAAAAAGGCAAAAGGCATAAAAAACACACATTAGCAGTGAATGTTATCTTATTTGCCAAAGATTACAAAGCCTCATTTCATGATAGTCAACAATAAACAGGTGACTTGTAAATTTACCTGAAGTAAGATGTCCACTATCCTCTGCTGGTACTCAAGAGCCTGTTTGTCGTTCTTAAAATCTTCAAATGTCTAGAATGAAGTTAAAATTCAATCTTAAATGACACATGAAGCCATAGAAGCAAATGTAAAATACTGCTACTACTATCACACACCCTTAGCCATTAGAGCACCCTTAGTAGCTAGTGCCAGGTGTTATCAAGTCTGCGTGTCATTTAGTACACGAAAACCTTAAGTAAATCAAGCCTTCATTTCCTGGAGTTTGAGTTCTGATGATATGATGAAGTCTCACCATGGCAAGGACATTAAGGAACTCCCTGGTGTCAAAGTGAAGAAGAGTACGAATGAAGGGGAAAACTTCCTCCTCTTCTGACGAGTCAGCTGAGTGGAGATGGATCAGGAACTCAAACACCTGACACAACCCACACACACAAACACACAAAGTATTAACTCCTAAATATCTGGAAATCACTGCATATAATCATTGCAATTATATTTAATCAACTGGCACAGTAGTGGTGTCACCACCCAATAATGTCTCCCCACCATCAAGTCAAACAACTAAACCAAGTTAAACCAAATTAAAATAGTGCACAAAAACATGAACTGGATTCACTAACTATAAGCAGCCACATAAACTTGACCTTTGACCTGCAAAATCCTTGAATTTGTGACAAATCTGAACAAATTAGCTATCCCTGAGCAGTGGAGGAATGGAAGGGATCCAACTAGATCTCAACTGGATACATGATACTGACCACAATGCTCTGTGGGAAGGATTAAATGGACCAAGTTATATTTGCTGTCTTTATTAAAACAAATTTTTTCTGTGTATTTTGAATATTTTGTCAATTTAGTTTTCTTAGTATATGTATATATACTAATATAGTATATATAGTATATACAATAATTTAAACTTCAGGGTTTTGTCAGTGTAGAAAGCAACCTTTTAAAAGTGCTAAATAAGCTGCAGAAGTCTGGGAAAAACTATCCCTCTAGAAACTATCTTTTCTAAAATTTCAAACATTTTAAATCTTGTGTGTGTTATTTCACAGGAAAATAAGTTGACATGCAGTCACTTTTCATGATCCCGTGCATCAGACCAATAAGTAAATCCTGTTTGTTTGTCATGGGTGAAGCTCTGTTGCCAATAGAAAAATCACGAGAAAAGAGCAATTTTGAATGCTTAACTGTGTTTCTGTGTTTATATGTTGAACATGTGCTGTCAGCTGATATTTCTGGTTTTATCTCTCCACCAGTGATGCTAACTTTGTGTAAAGACTGTGTTGTTGTGTTATCACCACTAACTGTATCACTAGCATCAGCAAGCTATCAAAGTTGGTGTGATTTTAAAAATAAAAAGTAGGCCGTACAATGCAAAGTTTTTGTCACAAAGTTTCACCTCTACACAACTATTTCTATAATCTGAGATTGTAATTTATATTTATTACAAATCTCAAATTGCGAATCCAAAAGTGATGAGTGATGAGCCTCTGCCTCAAACATTAGGGGGGGGGCGTTGTGTAAGAAGAAGAGAATACACTGAAACAGTTCATCAATTACACAGAGTCTACTGTACATACCTGGTTCTTGACTTGAACCACAAGGTCTTCTGGAATATCTCCTAGTGGATATGCTCTTCCTGCAAGACAACAGCTACACACACAAACACAGACACACATTTTTTTTTATAGTATTAACAAAGTTTAAGATTCAGATTACATTCTTAGTGACTCTTTGTGTGACACCTGCATTTACATAACTCGCCAAAGAAACTAAGGTGTAACACTCAAATACACTGCTTATAAAAATTAGACATGAACATTATTGTTACTTAGAAATCACACTGTATGATGAAATGACCAAAGCCCATATGAGTCAGTATCAGACGAGCCTGGTCACACTCTATAGCCTAACCAGCTGAGTGCACTGACTTCTGTGAGGACCTACCTTATGTATACCAGCAGTTTGTTTCCCATCACCACTTCCTCATCTGAAAAACAGCACAGTTAAAGATACGTTTGTTTTCTGAGATTCTGTATTGTGTGTGGGATTTCCACCTTACCTGTTAGGCTCCTCCCTCCCCTGAGTGGTGGTCCAATCACTGCAAAGAGTTTCTGAAAAATAAACACAAAGTATTAAATGTGACACAAAGAGGTACGTAGAGAAATTAGTGTTCTGCATCTGATGTCCTATCAAAAGGATTTATTAGTTGACAAAAATGTAGACACTGAATATACTGTATGTATATAACTAAGATAGATTAATACAGTGGAAAAGAAAACCCTCATCATAAATTAACACTATATGTTAATATTTTACATCACAATTCAAAAAGCAGATCTGGAGCTGTGGTTGACTCTAAATTATTTGATTACTATAATTCAATCAGTCTTCTTAGTCTATATTATCTGTCACATTTATTTCTATTAATCAATAGAAAAAGAATGTATTAATTTATATGGCTTTAGAAAGCTAATTAATTCATTTCTATTAATCAAAAAATACAATTTAGGAATTTTCATTCACTTAGAAATATGATTTGCAAAGAAATCTGCTTATACTGTAATGTTTTGCTGGAGGTCTTACCTCCATGGGTGTGATATAATCATTCATGCCGCTGTTGAAAACGTAGATCATAGCATCATAGAGCTGGTTCTCCCAACACACTTGAACCACCTTTAATCAAACACACAGACGTGGGAGAACTTTTTGTAGTAAGCCCTCGCTAATCTTGTGTGATGCTGCTAAACACTGTGGACAATAGTATTACACGCCTTACTGCACACACACCTGCTGTATGTCCAGGCTGGTCACATCCAGGTGGACTATGCATCTTTCCAGGCTGTCCATCATACCGTTGCTATGGTAATGTGCCAGGAGGTCCCTCATGATGGGTGTGGTGAGGTGACCAAGGCGATCGGCAACAATGTATGACTCCAAGGACTCCAGGAAGACACCCTTAGCAACCGAGTTCTCTGCCAGCCGACCATACAGCTGGTTGAACAGCAGGTCACTGCACACAAACAGGCACAGCGGAATAAAAACACACACACAGTATTTTATGTTTGTGTGCTAAAATGATGCTGTGTGTAACCTGACAAAAAAGTTAAAGCTGCACTGTGTGGGGAAGGTCCCTATTAAAAAGTGAGTGAACTGTGAAACTGGACTCTGTCACACCAGAAACACCAGTGTGAACAAGAAACAGACCAGTAGTGTATGAAACAGGCAAGTTGGCTCAAACCAGCCCAGTAACAGCATAGATACTGTGTGTATACTCACGCCCTCTGTAGCAGCAGGCAGTGATCCACCAGAACTGGAACCACATCCTGAACATGCACACAGAGAACAGACTGATTTCTACTGTTACTTAATGAATTGTTTCAGCTCATTAGAAACAATAGAGAATAAAGGATCATAATGCTCTACAATCACACATATTTATCACTGCATGTATCTGACAGACCCACACAGCCTTGGCATCATGAGGTGGAAGGTAGCCTAGTAGATTTACTGTACAGTATAGAGCTGTGACACTTCACTATTTAATTTGATCAACTATTAATAATATTACTTTTATATCTCTTATCTACTTTAAGCCACTACATTTGTTTGACACCTAGCTACTGTAGTTACATATTTACACTATGTAACTTAATGTAATTATTATTATTGCAATTATTAATTACTGATGTTTACTTTAGGGGTGTTGGTAGGTGGATTTTTGAACTTTGGACACAGCCGACCTGTAAGTTTCCACTAATTGCTTCCAGTTTTTATGATATGTCAAATATTACATTAGATTGCTGTCTTCTCATCTCACTCTCAGAGCAACAGAAGATCAGTATTTCCCCAAATATTTACCTATTATATAAATATATATATATATATATTTATTTGATGGTTCAGCTGTACACTGTCCAGTATGTTCTGTAGCCTTCCACCGTGAGTTAAGCTGCTATTATTGTGCTACCGTGCTACACTGCTTGGTGTCTTATCTTACGTGGAAATGCTGCTCCATCACTTGGATCTTGCCGTGTTCTGGACACTTCTTCAAAGCATGTTCTGCAAACTGGAAAAGGATCTCCACCATCTGTACACACAGTGGTACAAGTTTAACAGAACGTTGTGCCACACTGTCCAGGGTACTGTAGGTACATTTAATTGTGCTTACCTTATCAGCTACCACTCCCTTCCTTTTGACTGGATCTCCAAACAGACCTGAAATATACACATGACACACATTATTCTCATTTCAATTTAATGAAAACATGAACTGACACTGTATTTCAAGTCCCAATGATTTCTAGAATGAGCACCAATAAAGAACATAACTAATTACACTACACGTAACATGTACTGTATAATGTATATAAATATATCAGTACTGGTAATCAAAGTATCATTTTTAAATATGCTTGCTGCTTTGCAATTATCAGATCATAGTGTAAAATATATGTGAAGAAACAGTGATGGTCAATGGTCAGTATGTGTTGGTATTTGTGTGCAGATTTTATAATATCTAATTGATCAGAAATACAGTGTAGAGATTAATAATATTATAAATGATTAGTGTTTCTTGAAACAGCTGGTTTTTAAAGGATTTTTTCCATAAACATACAGATTGATACAGATCAGCATTTTGCTGTTGGTATATTCATTAAAAAGGAAAATCGATCATTAGAAAACCTTTGAGCAATGTTAGTGACACAGCTGAAGACATGACTCTGTTCATGTTCATAAGAATGTCATATCAGAGCCTATATTGTATGAGTGGTCATTCAATACATGTGATCTGATTAGTACTAATTACTATTAACCACAGTCCAGTTTTAATTTACATTAATAAATCAACAAACCAACCCTATGATGATCATTTGTGAAAAACCTGAGAAATTAATAAAGCCTTCAGCATTTGTACTGCTAAGTAAAATCTGCAAAATGTTTCTGTGCACCAGGAACTGTCTTTTTATTCTGATATGACAGTGTGGGTGTGGTGGTATGATGCTGCCAACTATTTTGTAACGGGCTTTGAGCTGATTGTGATATGTATTTACTTTGGCCAGTAATAACATTCGGAAGTTGCTATACAAACAAAACTGGGGTAAGACATGATGGTGCTGGTGGTGGTCATAAACAAATCATATTGCTGCACTTGTTCTTCTTAAGACTCTCCAGTACTGTGACAACAATGATCATTATGCTTTTATATTGACTGAAAAAGTGGATAATGTCCTCTTTATCTGCAAGAGCACAATGTGTTCATATAATAACACCACATATTCCTTTTCAAGCCTCAGGATGATTATGGAGTCAGTATTCACTGCTACGCTGATGATTCTCAGCTATACATTCCAGTTAAAGTTAACTTACCTGCAGGAGACCTGCCATGGATGTCCGAAAATGTTCACTTATAAATTCAGTTTAAACTGAATTGTTAGTTATTGATCCAGCTACAGACACTATTTTGAACATTTAACTATAATTTGTGACAACTATGCAATTCACTGCAAAAACATCTTGGTATTGTATGTGATGGTACACTCTCATCTGATAAACATATGAAGGAAATTATGTTATGACTTTAAGACTTTAATCTTCAGTCAGAAGTAGGTCTTTTCTGTCTTTTAACTCAGTGCATACTTTTGTTTCATCCAGAGCCGATTACTGCAATTCCTTATTATTTGTGTGATATTACATATGAATAAATTCCCTTAATTTATTTTGTTTTCATTGACTTGTTTTTATCCTTATCTTTTTTTGTTTGAATAAGTTTTCAAGTGTTGAGACACTTGATGTGAGAATATACAAACTTATCAATACAAAGAAAAAAGCATGAACAAAAACATAAGTGAAAACAAACACTTGATGGCTTGACACAGCTACAATACTGTTACTGTATGTGTGATGTGCCCTATACCCACCAACAACAGCCTTAGCAGTCCCCTCATGGAAAGACCAGGCCAAAGCGAGGGCCTCAACAAAATGCTCCTGCTTCAACATACAGTCTATTCGCTGGACACACAGAGACAAGGGTATTTGAAGTTTAGGCTATGAACAAACTGAAAAGTAACAGTAATAAAGTATATTTACATTTTCATTTAGTCATTTGGCAGACGCTTTTATCCAAAGCGACTTACAAGTAAAGTACAAAGCAAGCAAAAATCTAACTCAGGGAGAAAAACTCAATCAATCAATGTTTTAATTATTGCACTGTAATACTAATCCAGGGGAACACTGTACTTTTACTTCAATATCTTTACAGGGTAGCTCAAAGTTTATCCAGTTAATAATTCTGTGCATGATTCTGCAGGTCTTAGTGCAGTAGTGGGTTCTTCGTAAGAATGTAACCACTGTGGGAGATTAGGGTCATCCTCAAAATGATGTGAAATACAGTAAATTGTTTTAATATACTTTTAGATCTATAAATAACAGTATGGTAATACGTGTTGGACATTTGTACTCTGTACACTACCACATTGATCTTTAAATTTAAAAGAAGTAAATTCAAAGAGACTGACAAAAGTGTGGCACTAACCATTCAGGAATTATTGCCACTGTCATACACACACACACACACCCATTTTGGTGACTCATAAACAATGGGATGAATGGGACGTGTATAGAACTATACTCTCTGCTCAGATTCAGCCAAATGCTACAAAACCGACCAGACAGCCCTTAACAAACCAAAGAGTTCATTAAGGCAAAGAAATTGAATATTCTACACTAAATATAAGTTTATTAGATTTGCAAATCAATGCATTTTGTTTTTATGTAGATTGTATACAGTGTTTTGGAATAGAGGTTATATTTATGGACTTAACTATATACATATTTGGCTTTTGAATATTTGTACCACTATGTAGTGATGTACATATGTTATGCAAAGTGTGGTTCTTTCAGGTTTCCTTTATTTACATCTGGGTTATAGATGTTTGCAGCTGTGCACTGATCAGCATCCTGTAACCCTAATGTAACAGGGAATATTGCACTTACTGTAAATCAGTCTTCCAAATAAGTGAACTGTGCTACAGACTCAAGTCTAATTAATATAGTACATACCTCTCTCCAGTTCCTTAGAGTCATAATGTGAGCTGACTGTAAGACAAGGCAAAATCACACTGTTAAAGAAAAGCCACAGCTACTGTACACTCACACGAGACTTGACAGTGAATTTCAACCTGCAGTCTTCTCTGAAGAAGGGTAACTTATGGATACAGAAGTAAACATAAACTATTTCTGACCATGCGCTATCAAATGTGTATCGTGGTTTCGGCTTTAGTTTTTGAACTCTTGCACCTCTAGCACCTACACATACACTGACACGAAAGAATCCAGGACAGTGGTCAAGAACTGTGCTTACATATAGTATGAATGTTACAAAACCATCACATTGTACACAGAGAAAACACACAGATCATGTAGTATAACACTGTACCTTGGTGCCCAAATAGACAATCTGTCCTGCGTAGCTTGACACTGACTGGTAGCATGCCTTCTCTCCAACTAAAGCCTGGGACATAAACATGCTGTTAGAGACACACAGATGTCCAGTCAACATTTATTGCTTCTAATGGCCATTATCATTTCCTAGGTCAGGCTAATGGAGCCTGGTATTAGCTTCAAAAATAGAAGACGAGCCTTAGAGGTTGGATGCAGCCTGTAAGTTATCAGCTTCAGCATTACACTGCTACTAGCTACTCACATCAGTTTTTAACATCAGTTATTTAGTTTGACCTCTGTCTGTGACCCAACAAATGTGAAGTTGACCTCTGATCCTGTCCCCCATCAGCTAATCCCTCACCAGAGCCTGGGAGACATTCCCTCCAGTGGCCAGCGATTTGAAATGTCGACTGTTATAGACCAGTTGCACCTGCTCCAAGTCCAGCGTCTCCAAAATCTCCTGACTGGGCCGGTCCACGACCTGCAGTTTTTCATGGCTGTCTACCAGGACCAGTGTACGACTGTTGATCCACTGCAGAGGCACAGAGAAGAGAGCAGAACAGGTCACATGTCTTTGCACTATGAGGCATTTGCCTTGACTCACATTTAAGTCATGCAGGGGTCTGAGTGCGTACCTACCTGTCCATGCAGATGCTCTGCACACTCAGCTAGTTCATACATATAAGAGCACAGCTTCACATAGAAAACCTGCCTCATTATTCAACCAGTTATCAGTGGGAAGAAGTGTGGTATCCTGAGTTAGGTACTTACACTCAGGCTGATGATGTCACAGCTGAGGTGGAGTTGTCTCTGTTTGATGACATGGATTGTGCCTGTCTCCTCCTTTTTTACCTGAACAATCAGTAATAT
The DNA here is from genome assembly GCA_900302695.1 of Helostoma temminkii. Classification (NCBI taxonomy): domain Eukaryota; kingdom Metazoa; phylum Chordata; class Actinopteri; order Anabantiformes; family Helostomatidae; genus Helostoma; species Helostoma temminkii. Next base: position 11,751 of record OMLM01012627.1, read on the forward strand.
AGAAGAGAACACGAAGACATTACACACTGATGTGAGCTGGGAATGTTACATAAAAGCTACTTTATTCTAATGTATGTTCTGGCACAACAATATCAGTGCCCTTAAAGTAGCAATATGCAAGTTAAGCTAAAGCTAGCATCAAAATAATCAGCCCTCCATCTCCCAGATGTTATGTGCTGCACTCTGCACTCTCCATGTTAAGCAAAGTTTTGCAGCATACTGTAGCTTTAATTAACCACGTTCCTCAGATAATCAGTGAACATTTTTAGTGTAGACCAGTGCAGCAGATCAGTAATCAGATTTCTCCTCTAAAACTTATTTTGGAAACTTGGTTCATAGGTTTTAACTGTACAGTTTTGCTTTGTTTGTTTTTGGCTGCATCTGTTTGTCAGTAACTGCAGTAAGAGAAAGAGAGACAAAGCTCGGCTTCTTATTTAAGAAATGCACAGCAGAAAGAGACTTTATTCAGCCACTATGTGTTAGTTTTACTTTGAGCAGACTTGACTTAAATATGTATATTTGCCTTGATCTCTTCTTTCATCCAGCCACTCCACCTTTCTGCCTTCCCATGACTACAGTCTCATGAACACGCACACTTGTAGAAAGCTGATTAGAAACCTGGCTACATATCTATGGCAGAGACATCGACATTCTCCTGGAGTAAATCAGTTTGGATGACAGAAGCTACTGGAGTTAGCCAAGTGTAACCAGGTTACTGAAGAGCATGCAACAAAAGTGTGATAGAGTGTGGTGCATTTCTTCAAATCTACTGTGCATGTATTTAAGAGTAAGCTGAGCATTACCAGAAGGAAGTGAACTGTATCTCCTTTGCAAAAAGCCAGAATGGGGTTGACTGTCTTCTGAACAGGAACAAACTGCCAGGCCAGCTGAGGAACACTGGATGGATCAGACTGGTGAAAAACAATAAATCACATCAGTAATTTTTCCTGAGACATGTTTTAAATCAAGCTTATTGTTGTGTGGTAGCACTGATCAGCTGACAGAAATACACACCTTACTGTAGGGAAAAGTCATCCAGACTTTAAGGGAGGGTTTTAGCCCAATGACCAGAATCTGATGAAGAAAACCCAAAAAGGTAAAAATTTTACACAAGGTTGGTTGAATAAGCAGAAGCACGATGCACAATGAATTGAACTGTGTGTATTTGTGTACCTTAGTGAGAGAGGCCATAGCCAGTAGAGAGTAGTGTGTGATGGGTTGGTCTCTCAAGTCTGGGGGAGCACGCAGTGGTTCAATACAGCACACCTCCCCTTTAGAACCGCTGAAGAGACATCGAGAGTCACAGGAACGCATCCCCATCACCCTCCTGGGAAGAGAGAAACGTGTTAATGTTAAAAAACACTGAGGATGAGGAAAACAGGTGCACACCAGGATCACACCCCCTTCTCGTGGCCAGAATGACTTTCACTGTGGCAGCTGTTAATAAAACAGACATAATAAAGAGGAACAAGATAATGACAAACAAGTGTATAACCATATAACAAATATGGTTAAAAACTTCTTTGTCCCACATAATCTACTATAATCATCCTTCACTGTCACAGCAGTCAAGTTACATAGGTCACAAATAAAGAAAGAAAGAGATTAGAAAAATTAAAATATTAATAAAAACACTAAAAAAGTAAAATCCAACAATGCAGGCACTGAACTAAAATGACACAATGCAGTAACTGTACAGCTGGAGTTTCCAAAAAAACATTTTAATTAATATTCACAGAGGGAAACTACATTTAAAAGTGTAAAAGTCAAATGACTAAAATTTGACAATATTGACTAGATGAACCCTAATTTTAAACTATGTGTGATGGTTTACGTTAACTTTGAGGCAGCAACTTAACAAACTGCTTCAGGTAATGTGAACCCTGATTTATTAAGTAAAAGCTAATTTCACATACCTGAATGCCAGCTCAAATACTGATCCTCCGCTGTCATTACACACTGCAAGAGTTGGGTCATCTGTGAACTACAGAGTAAAAAACATAGAAGAACAGTCTATGTAATAATGTATATTTAATTTACTGCTTTAAAGGTGTCATCTGTGTCCTAAACACAGGTGGCTCAGAGAGTGATTGTATGTGTACCTTCACATGCAGTATAGCTGTCCCTGGAGGGTGGGCATCAGCGATAGTTCTCAGTAGTTTCCCATTGGCTAAATCCCACATCGTAATCTAAACAAGCAGACACACACATACACACACAGATGGTGTAAGTTCAGGATTTAAAGTATAAATCTGTACAATACTGTATCATTCATTTTATCATATCAATTTTACTCAATTATTATATTTAGTGAAGTGTAGTTACATGTAATAATAATATAATAATAAGCTTTATTTATAGAGCACTTTTCAAACCATGCGTTACAAAGTGCTTTACAAGAGAGAAAGACAATAATAACAGAAAGAACACAGGTAGAGCACAAAATAAATATTGTAAGACAGGGAGGAACTATAGCACAATAACACTTGACCAATTAATATAGAAACCAATCAAGTCCCTCTTGAGCAAGCATTTAAGCGACAGTGGAGAGGAAAACTCCTCCACCTCCAGCAGAACCTGGCTCAAGGTGGACGGCCATCTGCCTTGAGAGACCATGTAGAGCTTTGAAAGTTAGTAGTAGGATCTTAAAATCAATTCTGAAACATACTGGGAGCCAGTGCAAAGAGGCAAGAACAGGTGTAATATGATCACTTCTTCTAGTTCTGGTTAAGAGTCTCGCAGCTGAGTTCTGCACAATCTGGAGACGATTGATAGACTTTTGGCTGAGACAAGTAAAGAGACTGTTGCAGTAGTCAAGACGTGAGGAGATAAAAGCATGTAGGATAACCTCGGTGTCTTTAAATGATAGAACTGAGTGAATTCTGGGTATATTTCTGAGGTGATAGAAACATGCCTGTACAATCTTAGTGACATGTTTGTCAAAACTTAGATTGCTTTCAAACCAGACGTCAAGATTTTTTGCAACAGGTTTGATATGTTCAGACAGTGGACCAAGGAATGGCAGAATGGGTTTGGACAGTTGTTGGGGACCAATGACCAGGATTTCTGTTTTACTGGTGTTAAGTTGTAAGAAATTTTGAGCCATCCAACATCTGATTTCGCTTAGACAATCATGTAAGGAGTTCAATTTTCCACGGTCTGAGACTCCAATTGGCAGGTACA
>OMLM01012630.1:0-14236 GCA_900302695.1 Helostoma temminkii
TGTAATGCCCTGTATGCTGGAGTCAATCAGACATCACTTGCTCGTCTTCAGATGATTCAAGAGAAGGATGTTGTCCAAACTCCTCTCGATTCTGGACAATCCCTCCCACCCTCTTCACAGTGTTCTGACTGGACAGAGGAGCACGTTCAGTCAGAGACTGATCAATGTCAAGTGCTCCACAGAGCGCCACAGGAGATCCTTCCTCCCAGTGGCCATTAGACTGTACAACTCCTCCACCTACTGCAAAAGGGTGGAGGACTGACACATCTAAAGTTATGTCATCATAACATTATTTATATTGTTTGTCACTATCAATGTCCAGTACTGCACATTTTTGATTTGTGTGTTCTCGTTGTTATTTTGTTGTAATTGACTTTTCTGGGAGTGGTTCCTTTCTTTTCTTTCCTTTCTTGATGAGTGAGCAGCTGTAACAGGCAAAACAATTTCCCTCTGGGATTAATAAAGTTTTTTGAATCTTGAATTGAATCTCTGTCAGCAAGATCATTTTAATAATATTATGTAGAACCAATCAGAAAACATTCCCTCTCTCCCTCTTTCAAAATACTACAGTTTTCTATGATGTTTATAATGGGACTGCAAAATCAAAAAAGTTATATGTGTACGCTAACAACTAATAGATTTTAATATGACAAGTTGGCAGTAAGTTGCCAATGTGCAAGCAGAATACCAAAGCGGATGGCAGTCACAACCATGTACAACTAGCATGTTACCTTTACACCTCTGAGTAGACATTCAAAGTTAAAACCCTGAAACGGTGTGAAGATGATGTCACCTGAGGTACCCCTGCAGCAGCAAACGCACGATCACAGCTTCCACCTGCAGCCGAGACAGCGTGGTGGTCTGAATCGTCTTCCTGTGCTTGGCGGGGCCCTTCCCCATCCAGGCCTCCACCAGCTTCAGAGGAGTCAGCTTCTCATCCATGGATGCTGCCAACTCCACAATCTTCACCACCTCCCTGGCATGTTGGGTAATGTCCACAGAGGTGTAGTCTGGAAGAGTGGAGATGACATGATCATTAACTTGAGTGGCTTTTCAACAAGGAACAAAGCTAAAATCCCCCACACACACCTTTTACGTGGCGACAGGTATCACACATCTGGTTGCATCCTTCATCGTCCCACACTTCATCAAAATGGACAGCCATAAGAGAGCGGCGACACCTTCACACATCAGACAAGAGACATTCAAAGAACGCAGTGGAAGTCAGCTTCTCTTGCAGTGTCTAAAGTATCAAACACGTGTTTCTGTACCTGTCGACATTCTGGCAGTAGTCGACCATCTGCAGCAGCTTCTGCTGACCAACGTTCTCCATCACCACCATGGTGCTGATCCTGAAGACATCAGAGAAGCCAAAGTAGACGATGCAGTCTGCTGGACAGTCATCTCGACCTGTAGACGGGTGCAGGGTTTGTCTTAGAGAAAGACTAAAGAAACACACTTGTGCTGACCTCATATCAGTCATGTGTACCTGCACGTCCACTCTCCTGGTAGTAATTCTCAATGGATTTGCTGATGGTGTGGTGGATGACAAACCTAACATCAGGCTTGTCGATGCCCATTCCGAACGCCACAGTGGCCACCACCACCTAGAGGGAAACCAGGAGCTGACATGTTCAAATGTGACACCTACTGTACTGCGACGGTGTTTATTTATAACACATAAATATACATATCTATGCACGACTGAATTAAATGTCCACTTAGATGATTAACAAACTATTTATCAGTTCATTTAGCAAATAAAAAAGCAAAGATATGAGCTGTGAGCTGATATTTTCCTTACAGATATCTGATGAGTCTGCTGTTTGAAGGGGATGAAAACTTCAAATGCGATTGGCTGTCATTTTTTACAACTTTTAACATGATCATCTATGATTTTAAAAAAGTACTATATTGAAATATAAAGTATTGTTTCTGATCCCACATGTCAGGTGCAGTATACCAGGCCACACACCGTGCTCTGTGCCGTTCAGCTGCATACACAAGAATAAGAACCCACCATCTTCCTACACTGTGATCAACTCAATCATAAACCAAAGGACAAAGTCATTCCAAAAACTCCTCTGCAAAAAAAACCACTACTACTTTATGTTGCAAAAACCTTGATCTTATTGGACGTCCACTTGCGGTGAACCCGGCTCTTATCCTCAGGGGCCATGTTAGCGTGGTAGGGATAGGCCACGATGTCTCTCTTCTGGAGTTCAGACGACACCAACTCTGCATCCTTCTGAGAGAACACATACACAATCCCTGTAGCAAACAAACGACACATGCATTCAGAGCTGAGCATTGAATACACACATTGTGCTCTGAGTTAGCTGAGGCAGAGTACAGTACCTGACTGCTCGCTGTATCTGCTCTTGATCAGAGAAGCGATGTCACTGATTGATGCATCAGTGTTTGAATCTTTGATACGAACCTGAAAAGATAAAACTCAGACAGTTAGTGTTACATTTGTTAACATAGACAAAATGTAGTTACTGTACTGTTTTACTGTACAAAACTTCAATTACATGGATGCCAATTGTAGTACTGGGCTAAATATCATGTTCTGTCAAATGCAGATTATTCTAAAAGGTCACACAGGTGTGCTGGTGGTTTGTGTATCTAGCAGGTGCCTGAAAGGAAGTGTTGTGTGTGACTGAGGGAGGGTAGTTGCTATGGTTACAACCTCATAGTAAAGATTGGTTCGGTTGAAGGAGGCGGTGAGTGTGATTGGCTGTGACACACAAAGGATCTTCTCGCAGTCCTTGAGGACGCTGCTGGTTGCCGTGGCAGTGAGGCCGAGCAGCGGGACTTTGGGGAACTGCCTCTTCAGGATTCCCAGCAGCTTATAATCTACACAGTTACAAACACATCAAGCTTTTATCAATTTGAAAAGTGAATTTACCTCCACACCGTTTATCCTCGCCACGAGTGCTCACCTGGTCTGAAGTCGTGCCCCCACTGACTGCAGCAGTGCACCTCGTCCACAGCGATGCGGCTTAACAGGCTGGAGTTGTAGGCTTTCTCCAGACGAGACATGAGCAGCTTACTCTTAGCGATCTTCTCAGGAGTCACATACACCAACTTAAAAGGAGTCTTCACATCAGTCATTCCAGCCATGACTGTTTTAGCATGTTCCTACAAAATAAGATTTGTTTTTATTTTTTCTACACACAAATGAGCCAAACCAAAACCTCACCATCCATAAGTCTGGAAACACATTTCTAACTATTTCTTCACTTGGATTTGACATGTAAAGTCAAGTTTTTACCAGGAAAATAGGAGTGTTCTGAAATAATGTTTCACTCTACCAATGAGCAGAAACTAATGTCTTGTATGTGTTAGCATACTGGACCAAATAAGCTGATTCTTATTCTACAATACATAAAACTAACAAAACCACTGATGTGTAAAAGTGATCCCCAGGCTCAATTACTGAGACATACTAACCGCTAAATACATAAATTTTTTTTCATTAACTTATTGTTTAATAGTTTTAAGCTAATTCAACTTAAATCTTCTAGTTTTTATTGAATTTACAAACAAGAGTTAATCTGTCTTAACTAAAAAACGATGGGTTCCCAGAACAGCTGTTAACACAACAGGCCACACTAATGAAGCTACCACAGCCTCATTTATAATTATAAACTAATAAACCAAAGATATGAGTTTAACCAGCATCCACCAGAATATGATGTAAGTGAATGTGAGCAGTGAACCAGCTGTTACCTTGCTACTGGAAGCATTCAGCATCACTGCTGACACACCAACTGACTTCAGGTACATGATCTGGTCCTCCATTAGAGACACCAAGGGAGTGATAACCAATGTAAAACCTGACAAACGCAAACAAACAACAAAACAAAACAATAAAACAGTACATTTGTGTGCAGTAGAACAGAGGAGTCAGTCAGTGTGTTAGTACTTAGAAAGAAACAGAATGAGTGTGACAGAAGCAGCAGTGTACCCTTGGAGCAGACTGCAGGCAGCTGGTAACAGAGGCTTTTCCCCCTTCCTGTAGGCATCACCAGGAAGAGATCTTTGCCCGACAGGGTCAGGTTGATGGCCCTCAGCTGCAGAGGTCTGAACGTGGATAAATGGAACGAGTCTTTCAGATGCTGCTCTACTTCATTTGACCATGGGAAATCTACACACAAGTAAAGAGATAGACGCAGGTCAACATGTAAACCTTCTGACTCTGAGCGTGCAGCGATGCATGTACAGTACCTGTGCCGTCATAGCGCTGCAACTCCTGCTTGCACATTACAGGATCGGATGCAGCTGACTTTGAGGACGATGAGGACGCCGCATCGCAGGCCTCCTCCAGCTGCTGCAGCAGCGCGTTCTTCCGAGAAGTCAGCTCAGCCTGCTTCTGCAGGAGCTCGGCGATTTGCAGCTCCACCAGCTCCAGCTCAGACTCCACTGAGTCCAGCTCCAACTGCACATCTGAAGACGAACAAACACACCAGGAATTCTGTCAGCAGCTTGTCCTCGCTGCCTTTATGTTGATACTGTCAGGTCTCACACATGCACAGGTGCTAATCATAGGAGGCTCACACCTCCACAGCTAATGATCTCCCCTGGTGACTCCACAGGGCTGTGTCAGTACTGTGTGTGCTGTGATGTGATGTCAATCTTCTCTTAAATCATCACATTACAGCCATACAAGCTGACAGTACAGACTTACCATTAGTTCTACCACCACCATCCATTTCCCTCAGACTGGCTCACTCAGGAAGGAACCAACCTTCTGTAAGAGAAGAAAAGAAACAAGCACTGTTACCTTTAATTCTATTGTTTAGAGTTGTATAATAATTACTACTGGAAGCAAAACGCTAAACAGCACATAACCAAGCTGATATCGTTACAAAGTAACGTTAAATATTCTAAAACAAAAACTCACAGTGTAGCCACACTGAAGCTACATGTGTTAAGCTACACTAAGCTGACTTGAAGGGGCTGCACCTGCAGCAAGGAGCAGCAGGTTTCCGCTAGGCTATCTGTTAGCTTTTAGATGGTTAGCATTCATTTAACTAAACCTGGATGAATGGAGCATTTTGTGTTTAGCTAAACAGCCTCTCTCTCTCGTCTCATATCCTTCCTGTCTCACAGACTGTGCTTCATTGAAGAACTATGCCTCTGTAAACTAGTGCCTATGTCTGAGAAAAGATTAAATAAAACAAGCTAACATACAGCAGCTCCAGGCGCCTTCTTGTTGTTGAAGTCACACCACGGTTGCTATAGACAAACTACACTAGCTGGAAAACAAACTCTCTCTGGTAGACGCGTTTATGAAGGTAATTTTGACCTTGGTTTAGACTGCCAGGCTGGCTACAATATGCCCCCTCTCGCTCCAGTGTTGCCACACTTTTTTCATTTATCATTTCATTTCATAAGCATAGCTTATAGTGTACAATATGTGCTTAATAGCATTCTAGGATTCCTGGATCAGTGCTGCTAGATCATGTCCTTAACAGAGTTCCCTGCAAGATTAAACTCAGGGTAAAAACCAATATCTATAAAATCAGCGTGATACATTCAAGAATCATTCAATAAACAGTTTTTAAGCAATCACTCTGGGAATTAATATGCACTCCAAGCGACGTGTGATATGCCAGTAAAGTATACATACTATAGACGGGCTCTAGTGAACATCACAACAAAATGGGCTGTAAGAATTTTCTAACGACTGTTACAGTTGATGTCTTGAACGCGACATGGCTCTGCTCCTGGAAAATGATATCGCGAGAAGGCGTGTTTCCGGAAGACGTGGCTGTAGCTGCAGTGGCAGCTGTCATCCAAGCACAGCTTCTGAGAGCACTTAAATAGCTACTACAATATTTCCTGCACTTGTTTTTTTTCTAAATACATTTATTCGCCGACAAGATGATTTCGCTTTCGGATTCGCAAAGTAAGACATTTGTTATTTGGGTGTTTGTGGAGGTGTGCTGCTTTTTTTTACGATACCGGCTTCATTTGAGCTGCAGCTGTTGGCTAACTAGCGTTAAGCAACGAGTGCTAGGAAAGTTAGCTTCAGTTTTCCTCTCATGACACACCAAACACCGTAGCCCGAATAGCTAACAGCTGACTCTGACCACACACTTAGACAGTTGTGTTATAATGTATGTTTCATTCCTCAGCTCAGAAGTCCTGACCAGCTCCAGATAGAGTGAACAACAGCAGGGGTCTTTAATGACATAAAAATGTAACTATCTTATTAGAAATTTTTAGCTTTATTAGCTTACTAAACTAACAAATGCTGGAAAGCAGGAAATGGCTTCACTGTCACTTCAGTATTTATGAAATATCCAGACTGTCACTTTGGTCTGAAACACTTGGAAAAGTGACACATTGTCAAGTGTAACACCTGTGTTATGGTACAGTGTGCTATGTTGTGGTAGACATGGGCACTATTTCAGTGTTGAACAGCCAAGACAATGAAGTATTCACTTATTTTAACAAAGGGTGTCTGGCTGAAAAAGCCATTGTAATAATAAAATGTTGAACTTAGTTTAGAACTTCATTTAACATTTGTGTGATATGTGTGTCCTGCAGAGATTGGAATGGGATTAACAGGCTTTGGCGTGTTTTTCCTGTTCTTTGGGATGATCCTGTTCTTTGACAAAGCGCTCCTGGCTATTGGGAATGTGAGTATTTCTGCTTCATTTAACAGGTCTTATCTTTAAACCTGAGAAACCTACAGGTGCAGCTTAGTTTCCTCTGATGCTGCAGTGCACTGTACAAATTCAGGTGTGAAGGACCTTTCCAAGCGTTCATATCTGTCATGTACAGAGTCTGTGTTGTTTAATGTAATATATCAATAACATATTTGATAGTGTGTTACCATAAAGTGCTGATAAAGTCCATTTATAAACCAGCAAACTAAGAAACATGCATATGTCAAAGTGTTTCCTGAACAATCATTGAACACAACAAACCCCAAGCCACAGAGGAAACATAAGCTAAAACTGGTGAGGATTGTATCAGGAGGGAAATCCATTCCATTTGTTTATAGATTATCCAGCTATCTACACAGCTGTAATTGCATAAAAACACGGAATGACATTGACATGACATGACTTTTCCATGTCCTGACACTGATGCTAGCATCAACTGGTGCTTCTTTCGGGTCTAAAGATTGTAAAGCTGTATACAGGCAGAATATTTCTTTGCCGTAGATCCTGTTTGTCGCCGGTCTCGCTTTCGTCATCGGGCTGGAGAGGACCTTCCGTTTCTTCTTCCAGAAGCATAAGATGAAGGCTACTGGTTTCTTCCTGGGAGGTGTGTTTGTGGTGCTGATTGGCTGGCCCATCATCGGAGTGGTGCTGGAGATCTATGGTTTCTTTCTGTTGTTCAGGTGAGAGGAAAGAATCACCTTTTTCTTTTACTAGCCATAATGTGCTTCCACTGCTTCAGTGTATTCACCTCTATTGTGTCTATGGCCAGGACTTAGTTGTCTCTGTCTGTGTCTCCGCTCTCTCCCACATCCAGGGGTTTCTTCCCAGTGGTCGTAGGCTTTATCAGAAGAATACCTGTCCTCGGCTCCATCCTAAACCTGCCGTTCATCAGTGCAGTGAGTATCACGAAGTGCTGAAAACCCTGCAGCTCTGCTATGTTTACCTGCAGCATGGCTCTTTTTCTTGTTCATTAATCACCCTGTTCACACACCACAACCACAACACAATCAGCTCAGGTCCTGCACATCTGCAGCTGCACTACTGGGTTAGCGATTAGCATACCGCCTGTTAACATAATTACTGATCAATATAATATATAGATTCAATCCGTACGCTGGTATTTCAACATGAAAAAAGGCAGCTTGGAAAATGAAATGGTGTCCGGGTCATTTGGGTTTCTACTCCAGTCTTAAAGTTTATTAATCTAGAGCTATCTGTTAGCAGATGCCCAGTCAGTTGTGTGGCTAATGAACATGCTCCTTCCATGCTGTTGTGTTGAAGCTTTATTTTGAGTCGACTGTCTCTCTGTCTGTGTGTCTTTTTTATGAAAGCCTTCGTAAGGCTCTGAGGACAATCAGCAGTCGTGGTCAGTCACTGCCGATTTTCCCTTGCATGCTAACACATTCACTACGATGTTCACAAGATGTGTGTCTCATGAAAGGAAAGCAAACATGTTTTTCTGAAGCTGGTGCAGTTATCCTTTTTTAAAATGAATTTTGTATCTTATTTGACTTCAAAGGCACCACCACAAGTAGTATGATGGTTTCCATGAACTAAGACCTGGTCTAATATAAAGTAACATTACTAAACCCCAGTTGCAGTACTCACCAAATACCACGTCTATACCCAATAATTATTGATATACACTCTACTGTTAACTTAAAGGCTGCTAAAAGATGTTCTGCTCATAAAACCATGAACTAAACCAGCTTCATTTATCACCTAAATCTTCAACTGACTTGGCTTTTAACCCAAGTGTCCACAGTGTCGTGTCTCTTCCCTCCCATACCACCACCACCAACCTGCTGCCACTGTCATCCCACCTCCTGCATATTAATATTGGCTTATAGATGCCTGAAAATTCAATAAATACCATGAATATCCTATGAGCTGTATATCACTTCAGCTCTGGTGAGGTGTACATGGTTTAGTTAATCTGTGTTGTGAGGCGTTCATGGACAGAGTAGATTGTAGTTTATCCATGTTTCATAAGCGCTCAGGATCTAATAGCATTTAGCGTTCTAAACAAAACCAGGGTAGGTATGAGCCCAACTGTTGCTCAAATTTCTAAGTCTGGACTGAACCAAACATTTGCAGAATCTTTGCACTCTACTTGTAGCATATTATGTGCTCCCAGATTAACAGCTGCAGCAGCAAGTTGTTTATACTCTAGCAGAGCAGAGTTACTGGATATTAAAGAAGACAGTGAATATTTAACTGTTGTCTTGTCCAGGGCTCCATTTTAAAACCATTGTAACTTCTGGACAAATAAAGCCACAGGGCAACTGCCTATATTTTGGGGGAGCACTTAAGGAACCTCTACAACCTGCAGAGCTGGGGTCTTATGACCAGCAGGTACAGTGTTAAGAGGCTGCTTTCCAGCAGAATTGCCTTTGTGTTTTCTCAAAAATAAATAATCATTATGTCCTGTTCACATGTGGTGTGTCTCTTTAAGTCATGCATGTTTTCCATTATTAATGCTGTAGGGCAGTGGCCCAGCACAGCAAGCATCATTCACAAAATCATCTCATTGAAAGCTACAACCAGTGTGTATCACATCATGGTTCATACACCAGGAATGTTGTACAAAGCCAAACAGATGGCAATTAACACAGTTCCTTTCTTTTGTTTTTCAGTATGTGGACAAAGTGGGTGAGAGCAACACCATGGTATAACAGTGACTTTGTACCCACAGAAGGCTGCTTGAGTACAACAGGTTTTATAAAGCAACACAATCCTCCATTGGGCCGATCCAAAGCAGCAAAGTTACATTGTTGAAATTCCTCCCTCCTCCAGCAGGCAAGGACTGCACTGTCTGTCTGTGATTCACTGGCCAGCACAGCCAGTCAAAGGCTCATCAGTGCGTTGGACCACCAGTCTGTTACTAAAGGATGGAGTTGCTAAGGTCACTACAATAAATAGTTCAAATGCTATTGATCCCTTCGCCATTGAGCGCATCTGGCATGAACGTAGAGGATGGACGACTCCCTAAAAGCATCATCGACTCTTGTCTACGTGACTTTCTTACTCAGTGAATCAGACAAACTATCCCCCACCACAAGGATGAGAAGTGGACCGGCAGCTTTTCATGTTGTCACGTTTCTGTGCCTGTGCTTTCACTTTATTTGGACAAAAGCTTTAAAGTCCAGCAGTTATTGTGTGACACTTAGTTTTTTGTGTCTTATTGCTTTGATTACCCAGCGTGGCCATTGTAAACGTTTCCCTTTGTTACATGTCATTTACATTTACACTTGGCTAATGAGTACATACATTGTATAAATTATTTTTTTAAGTGATGGCTTCATGTATAGTGAAGTTACTTGTTTTCCCCCATACATTTGTAATTGTGTAAATCATTAAAGCCTGGTCACACCAGAATCCACCAGACACTAATCCATGACACATGGATGGTGAAGTTCGTCCAGGTGGTGCTACAAGCCTGGTATAAGCTTAGCTCACAAACTTAGCTGGCCTGCTAACAGCTAACATGTTAGCCCTTCACAAGTTCTTTCCATGCTAGCTGGTTTGCTAACTGTCACTAGCAAGCTATGTAACACTGTGGCTAACTGGAAAATAATCAAGTTTGTCCCAGTGTCTCTTCACTCTAAAGTTTGTAAAATAATTTGCACTCCAGCAGAGCAGGCTTGTATACATTTGGGCTGTATGTATGCGTCACAGCAACATGACAATGCTGGCTCATTTAGAAGGTTAAATTAAATACATGGGAGAAGTGTGGCCTTTTTTTTCCTGGGCAACGAAGGATCCAACAGGCCAAAGAGTGCCGATGCTTTCGTAAACCACATGGTCTTCAAACAATGTGCCCACTGAATCAACACAGCTAATGGTTTCTTCATTCACTGCATGTACAGTAGCTAATACATCAGAACAGATGTTTTTTAATATTCAGTCATTCTTTGATCAGATTTAAATAATCTTCTGTACGTCATCAATGTCTTTTTGTGTTTAGACTACATGTAACATTCAATCCTTTGCTGGTACTTTCAGTAAAACTAAATTCAGGATGTATCTGCTAAGTACGACTGTTTTGGGGGGCAAGAAGAAATGTGTATTCTGTCATTTTCCCACAAAAATAAGTAACAACTAGGAAACATCTTCGAAATATGTTAACTGTAAGGGAGTAGAGGAGCAGCAAAGTTTTATTGCTGGAATAAATTTCAATCTATTGGCTGCCTGGAAGGTAGAAAACTAATTAAAAACGTTATAGCATCCTTTATGAAACGTTTAGCACCATTTGTTTTTAAAGGATTGTTGTGGTTTTTTCCACTTGGGTCTTATTAATACCAAAACTATGAAAATGAAACCTAAGTTGTAATAAAACTATCCTGAAGAGGGCAAAACATTTGAAACACTGGTAAGAAAGCAGCAAACCTGGCAACTCTTCCTCAACATGACATATTTGTGGCCTTATCTTTATATCTTAAGAGCATTAATTTTAAAGGTTGTGCCACCCAGAAAATCCATCTACAATTCTTCTACTCTATTCATCCATTCATCCAGTGTCCTTAATCCCTGATGAGCTTTTACACAGATCTGCACAGATTTAAATGTTCAAACTTTCCACTCTTCAGAACCGCCAACGTGACCCATCATAACTGTGTTCAGATCATTGAAAGGGTTGCCTGTAAAAATGTTTTGGCTATATGGTACTTTTGTAAATATACTGTGGAAATTAGCTCTGTCTCATCACTGACTCTTTACAACCTCCACTTTCCTTGAAACACTAAACTCAAGCAGTAGAATAACTAAGTTTTCTAAAATCCAACAGTGAAGAGAAGGTGGAAAGAACCATTTAGCTTAAGGTTAACATACAGAATGGTGGTGAATGATTCTGATCATTAAACTAATTTCAAAGTTATTGCTCCCCCACCCCTAAAGCTAAATCATAAATAAACTGTGATTTCCAAATGTGATTTTTGGAAAGCTGTTTTCAGTTTTTACTTGCAACACCCAGGACTGATTACTGTCAGACCGGTTAACCATGGTCAGAGCCACAAATTATCCACAAAATGGAGAAAACAGCAGTGAACCTTCCTGGGAGTGGCCAGTCTACCAAGATTACTCTAAGAGAACAACGACGACTCATACAGCAGGTCATAAAAGATACAGAACATCTAAGAACTGCACGTCTCACTGCCTCAGTTAAGGTCAGTGATCATGATTCAACTCTAAGAAAGAGACTGGGCTAAAATGATCTACCGGAAAATCCTGAAAGAGAATGTCCATGTCCATTGGCCATCAGTTCATGACACACTTGGGTTATGCAGGAGGACAGTGGTCTGAAACACACCAGCATGTCCACCTCTGAATGGTTAAAAAAACAATTTAATAGTTGAGAATAGTCTGATTGAGATGCTGTTGCCTGCTCCAGTGTTTTCACACAGGACCAGGCAGGTTTTTCCCTTAATAAATGAAATCATCATTTAAAAACAGCATTTTGTATTTACTCAGGTTATCTTTGTGTGATGTTAAAAACTTTTTTTGTTTGGTGATCTGTATCATTTAGGTGTGACAAATATGCAAAAATGTTGACATGATAATTACTCTGCCAAATGACTGAATGTAAATGTAAAAGTAAATGTACTTGAGCATGTATCACCTGATCCAAATTTGAAACAATGATTTTTTTTTATTTTGCCCACAGTCTGTGCTTGTTATTTTGTAGCACCTGTAAAAACAAATTTTGTATACATTTTTTATTTATGTTTAGTGTTTAACTGTTGAAATATGTTAAATTTAACCTACTAATCCACAGCCACAGAAGATGCTTGTCTACACAACAAAGGAACTTGGGTTTGATGCCCAAAGGTGTTATACCAATAAGGTACAAGCGTTGGACTGTGGGCATCTTTTTTAAAGAAACTGATGAAGTTGACACACTGCTCGGATTTACAAGACTAGTGTTATGACTAGCTAAGCTGAATTTTTTCCCTGTTTAAATCCCAGTCAATTGCCAGAATTTACTACACTGACAACACAAAGTTTAAGGGCAAATCCTGTACAAAGGGTAATTCAAGTTTGTATTATACAGTAAAACAATGCACTTTTCTGATTGTTACAGATGACTGGAAATTACCTCCAAACATTATTTTATATTACCCCTCATAACAGCTATGACCTCATGCAAAGGAAGAGCTTACAGAGGAGAATCTGAAGAATACTACACTGTAACTTAGCACCTCATGTAAATTTGGCGAAAGTGGTTCAATGCATTGGAGTGTGGATATCTTTTGTGCTACAGTGCCCCAAAAAACGTTGCTCAAATATCAGCTTATCATTGTTTGCAATAAATGCTCATGAAATCTAAACATGAATTTGTGTCACATCTTTGAAAGCTATCTGTTAGTAAATCAACGCAAGATTTCCTTTTGCAGACGAGGATCTTAACCTGGAGTGTCTGATGAAGATGACACCTTCACTTAAAGTGTTATATATATATGTTGGGAAAGTGGTTCAGTTAAAGAGGGTGAGCAGCAAGGCACTGCTGGGATTTGAACCCAGGATCTCCTGTTTACTAGACAGGCGCTTTGACCAACTAAGCCACAGCGCCTCCTTGGGTCTTTTTGGAACAAATTCATCAGTATGTTCCACACAAAAAAACACAACTGCAGTTTATTACACTGCAAACACAAACCTGTCATTATGAACAAGTCATGCACACGGCCAATTCAAGTTGGTGTCACAAAGCACCTTTCTGGTTGTTAGGGATGACAGGAAATCATACCCAAACATCATTTTATATTACACCTGTTAACAGCTAGGATTCGTTGGCATTTCAACTCAAGACTTCCTCATGCAAAGGAAGAGCTTACAGAGGAAAATCTGAAGAAGCCTCATCCTCACTTGGGGAAAGCAACTGAATAAGGACATCTTTTGTGAACAAACTGATAACATCAAGGCACTGCTGGGATTTGAACCCAGGATCTCCTGTTTACAAGACAGGTGCTTTCGCCAGCTAAGCTACAGCACCCCCAAAACCTCTCTCAAATGCCAAGAAGTTGCTAGAATTGACTACACTGCAAACATACTCGTCAAAGGCAATTTAAGCTTGTGTCGCACAGTATGAAAACAAAGCATTGTGTTTGTTTCAATAGAATGCCCATGAAGTCCAAACATAAAGGTACGTTGCAGCTCTAAACGTAAGCAGTTATCACGTCAACTCAAGATTTCCTGTTGCAAAGAAGGACCTTAGACTGGAGAATCTGATGGCAAGAGAACCTTCACTTAATGCATCCTCTATGCTTGGGGAAGGTGGTCGTGTGAAACAAAGAGATGAGCAAGGCACTGCTGGGATTTGAACCCAGGATCTCCTGTTTACTAGACAGGCACTTTGACCAACTAAGCCACAGCGCCTCCTTGGACTGCTGCACCAAGCTCGTCACTGCTGCCAATATAAACATGCGGTTTGGAGCAAGTACACGAGCGTCGTAAAAATGCCGGCGGTCCCTGTCTACACAAGACAGGAACTTGGGTTTGAAGGCCAAAAGTGCTTAAGAATAAAAAGGTCTTGGTGGCCTGCTCACTGTTCATAATCC